>JAOBBB020283025.1:0-10878 GCA_025331005.2 Zoanthus gigantus | reverse complement strand
TGGCTAAGAACAATAAACGTACGAAAATTTACTATATGGAAATGCAGAGAGTAAATCTCGATATGTATATGATAAATGAATTTACGCCACCTTTCTGTACAAGGCCATCACAGCCCTCGCCGCTTAACAAGCCCCTGCAAACCTGCAACACAACTACCCATTGCTGTCAGCGGTTCGCTTTATTATGCTAGCCTCGATTGCATGGTAATGACTGGCGGTATACACGAAGAAATCACAAACAAGAAAAAGATGATAGAGTGAGTGAGAAGTGTGGTGTTTTTCCTTTTTTTTGATCAGTTGAAGTCATACTAAATAACCAATTGCAAAAGTACACCACAGAACGCCCAAATGAAAATTGTTTTTCGCTTTTTTTCGCCATAGTTTTGTCTACTGTCAATTGGCAGCACAAAACCAACAGCTTTTGCACATGACATGAGATTTCAGTTACCCAAAAAAAGTTGTTGTGATGTTCTTCGCAAAAGTTATGAGATCTTAGGTTTAAAAGATTATGGATCTAGATGTTTCACAAGACTCGTTTGCGTTCAGCGACGTAGTTCCTCCGTCCCACGTAAGTGATTTACAGTCCTTTTCCGACCTTGAGTTCAGCGATACAGAAATTTCTCTCACCGAATCGTCAAGGACTCTTGGCCCAGGAGCAGGGAATAGCGAAGATGCAGTTGCACAGAATAACTGGGACTGCGAAGAAAAAAACAGACAAAGGTATAGGTACATCTAACAGCAAAAGCTGAGGCAATATTCTATTGGCAGCTTAAGATAATTGTGGTCAGTGTCCGAACTACGTGTTGGATAGCCATATTATAGTCAAAATACATCCGAGAAAACATACCTTATTCATTAATTGTTTTATATCGAATTTTGTGTTTTACTTTTAGAGTTATTTTAGATTGGAGAAACCAAAAACGTTGATGTTCTGTTACCAACGCAAAGAATTGCAAGAAACTGTTCTGATATCGTATTTTAATTTTTCTAAAATATTCAGTGTAATAAAGTTTTAGCTGACTGCTGACCTTACTGTACTACACGTGTACAGATTTAGATTTTTTTGCTAAAATGCAAGAACAAGTTTATCTGTATATCTGTTTCAGGTAATCTATGAATGTTTAGAACATTCCCTTCAGATGTCCTCTTGATGCAAGAGTGTGAACAAATAAGAATATTTGAAATAAGTTTTAATTCCATAATTAAAATGGTTTAGTTCAAATAGAATAAATTAGAATCACAGAAAGGCTGTACATGAAGAAAGCACTTTTAAAAAATTAACATTAACAGGATAATTTTCAGGAGCAAGAAACTGAAACTTGAACTGTAAAAAAAAATAACCTCTTACAATAACTTAGAGTTACTCAGCAGTCTTTTAGGATAAAAAATCAATAATTCGATGAAGGATTAGAAGAACTAAACCATTATTTGAAGTGTTTTCACATTTCAGCAAGACAGGAAGGTTCCTCCATATTTTTGCTTCTTGTGTCAGCCATCACAAAACAAACCAGTTTCCTTTTTAAAAAATCAAGCACAAAAACTGAACACAAACATTGCAAAGTGCGGTGGTTGTACATATAAGAAACCCAAACTTTGTGTTAGTGCAATGTGTCAAAATGCTTACCAATCACTTGAGTGTATACTCTAATGGAGGACAACTTTTACTGGAGTAAAAGCTCGAAAAAATCATTTTGACTCGAGAATGTTTTAAGTGGTTTCTCCAACTGTTAAAATTAAGAATAATGTTCTTTTTGCAGTTCCCATGCTGGTCTGCAGGGTCTTAATGAGGAAAATATTATAGAGTTTTTAGCTGCCATAGAGAAGACAAAGAAAGAGTTAGGTATGCTTATTGAATAATAACAAAATATACAATAAACACTGTTAGACTTTCTTAAATGTCAAAAAAACCAATTAAATTATTTGATGGTAATTACTACACTGTGTACACTAGGTGTTCTAAGGAAACATTTGTAAAGAATGTTTAAGTTATACATTGTTGAGAAAAGAAAAACAATCAATTATGTATGTCAAACTTTTTGATCTAGCATTGAGTTACTTCCTAGCCAAGGAATTATCATCAGGTAAAATATACAACATGTCAAAATATTTATTCTGAGAAGTTTAATAACTGTTATTTTCAAATTTTACAGATCATGCCACTTTATCAAGAAGAAGTATTTCATCACATACTACCTCATTAAATAACCTGGATGAAAGCTCATTAGGAATCCTCAACATTGAATCATTACAAGGTATGACATACGCAAATTTAAATATGCAAAGAATGTAGACATTTGTTAAGTAGAACTGGAACGTAAAGCTTAGCAACTAACCAGATGTTCTGGCAACTACTACTTGTTGTGCAAACTTAAGCTCTTTATTTTTAAAGAAATATTTCTAATGACATTAGTGAAATTTGTTCATCTTGGTTACAATAGATGCGTGCCAAAAAGTTTTTTCTCTAACTGAAATGTCTTGATTTTATTTGGTTTATTGGTACACTGACCATATTATTACTGACAGATTTTAAAACATGTTAAAATAGACAAATTAATTGTTAACAGCATGACAAAAGTGTATTTTGGAATCACCTGCGTGAGTGTCTCTAAAGGTTTTGATGAAGTAAACAGTCAAGGAATATTGAAAACAAAACTTTAAGTTTATTTTTCTGCATACTGGATGATTTTATCATCATTTCAAGTCATTTACAATTCTACTGTGTACAAATTTATTATATGGCAAATTACTGTAGCATCTAGGATAACACCTCGGTGGTTCATATGTGGCATATGAGATACATTTCCATCAGTCTCTATGTTATATTGCTGCCCTTGTGGAAAATCTCTGTTTTCAATAAATGAATAAATACTTTATTTAACTTCAATTGTAAAGGAAGTGGTTGCCCATTCTTCCTAGCCAGAGGCTAATGTAAATCGCTTGATGGCTCAGATCTTGGCGTGAAAGTCGAATTTGCAGAGAGAGGAAAACCAGAGTACCCGGAGAAAATCCCTCAGAGTTTAGATAGAGATTGACAAATCTTAGCCCACGTGCAGACTCGATCCTGGGTCGTAGAGGTGGGAGGCATGACTGATGACCACTATGCCAACCTGACTTCTTTAAAAATAAAGAGCTTAAGTTTTTACAATAGTGAGTATATATTTTGTTATGTAATAGAAACTACAGTACTTGAAATTAATTTAGTAGTGATTAGATTTGCATGATTTCACTGGTAATGCATCTCTTTACTCCCTTACACATTCTACTAAAATTTATCTTTTAGATTTACAGTATGTCTCTGAATTGAGTGAGTTGTCAATTGAGTTGTTTTTCAAGCAAATTGATTATTAATTAAGGTAGTATATTTTGCTTGAAAATTACTAATTCCTGTGTGACTACTGTAATTATGGATTGTCTGATATTACACATTTCACTCTTGCTGTTTAATTGCAAAAGCACTTAAAAAAATTAATTAGACAATACAGTAACATACTTTCACAAAACAAACAAATTGAAAAAAGGATGAACAACAAATTATGATCATTGTGGTTTTGTAATTAATTTTGTTGTAACAATATTTGAAAGTCTGCTGTTTGATCTATGTACATATTTTATTTCATTTGATTAAAACCAAAGATTGCCATTTGTAATGTTTGGATATTTAGTTATATTTCTAGTTTCACTTACTGTGCTTTTCCAAGTTTATTCGGCAGCTTGCAGTAAGTGCACCATCAAACTGTGCAGGAATTTGTGAGAATTTGGTGTGTGTCAATAACACCTTATGCTTGTCACTCTTGATTGAATCACTTGGGAATTGATTGTGGTGGTAAAGTTATTGACAGTGGTTCTGCAAAATAATCTGATTTAAGTTTTTCTAGTGAATAGAACAGAGTGAGGATCATGTGTAAGCAATGTATCTTTTACATTATTAAAAGATACTAATAACGTGTTCTTAAAATTAAACATTAGTTTATATTTCTACCTCACCTTCTAATTTAGATTATATAATTTATGAGAATTTTTTGGTGTCTTAAAGACTTCATTGAGGAAGACCAATCTCCTGATAAAGTAGAGGCCAGCAATCGAACCCTGATTGGTGAAGATGAAAAAATAAGTTTAACTGGTGCCCATTCAAATGATGGTAATGGAACCTTAGACCTTACATCCAAGCATGAGAGTGAGATTGTGAATCAAAGACAAATAACTCTAGAAGCCAGACCTGATACAGGTAAGCACACTGCTACTGTAAATAATGCATCATTCTACAGTACTGTATGGATTTAAATAGTGATCTTTTAAATGTTTGTTATGTATTTTGTGTCGCATGGCAATTCAACAGCAAGGTTGAGTTATGCACGAGTAATGAAATACGTTTGATTCAAGTCAGTGTTTTTTTAGAAAAACAAAATAAACCAATTTCTTCTCCTTGCAAAGCCTTAACAAAACTACTGTCATTATAGGGTGATGATAGGGAAAGTTTGCAGTATTCCTGTTTAATTAATTAGCTAACACCAAGCAACTATATTTTCCCTATTTTTCACTGGAAAGTACACTTGAACATTGGGCATGATGGAATGCTGCAAGACCTACCTGTACAGTGGAACTGTTATGGTGTATCTTGGATACCTATGTACTGAGGTGTCACATAATCTACATTTAAAGTTATTAGGATAAAAATAATAGAGAAGCAAGTTGTGTATCGAGTGGTTGTGTAGCTCTCCTATTTGCTTGCCTTTGTGGCCATTAGAAATACGACAGGAACACTTTTGAAACAATGAATAGATACACAATGTTCTCCACTATAATTTTTATACACAGTGTGCCATGGCCTCCTACAGTGGATGGGAACTGGGGGGGACTGTTTGATAACAAACAGTTCAATGGAAAACTTGGGAAAATTATTGTACTGAAGTGAAAGGACATAAAGATAATTACTTAATAGATTTTTTTTCTTCCAAAGTACAATAGCTTAATATATTAGTTTTTTACTTTTAAAAGCACAACTTGCATAGTTTAAACTTTTACAAGTAGTTTTTAATTAGTAAACACCCACGCAATGTGATGTATATATAATTATTAATTATTGGCAACATACAGTGTTTGAGGCACTAAGAGAGAATAATTAGGAGTGCAGCTATGCTTGTGGCTTGAATAGCTAGTGTGGGGCTTGCTCCAAATCATTGTTTCACCATTCCAGTTGTGTTTTCTCTTCCTATTTTGTTGAGATTGTGAGTGAGTTGTGGGTAACATCTGATTATTTTGCTAATTATAAATGAAGTTACTGTAGGAATCTTTTTTTCTCTGATTTTGTTTTAGAATGTAATATAATTTTATATTTCTATCAATCTAGTTGTTTTTGTTAGTCGTACTATAATTATGTTTTATTAAATAATGTATCATCATTAGTTTCTCCGCTATTAGGTTTCTCAACAAATTATTGTGACACCATTCCTTGCATCCAGTTTGTATTCTTACATATTTCTTCCATTAGTTTCTGCCAATTCCTTGGCTGACTAGTGTCAGATCCTGATAGTTTCTATTAGGTTGGTTTAAGGCACAATGCAGTTGGTATCTTCAGATATTTTTGTTTTTATATCTGTAAACAAATCATTGCACATTGGCACCACCACATTACCGGTTACCACCATACTTTAACCAAAGTTAGTAACGTCGACTGGTTAATAGGAAACTTGATGAATTTCTTTGTTTTATGTCTTTATTCTCCTTTACCCTATTCAAATAATTTTTATAATGTTGACTGTGCAGAAAAATAACAAATGGCTTTGAGATGTAAATGAGCAAACAGCGACTAGAGTAGACTAATGCAGCATCACACCTAGAACAAAAGAACCTAACCGTGACAGTGCATACAACATGAAACAAAGATACATTGTAATCTTCTTTGTAGTTTGCTAAGTTTCCTAACCAGTCCACTCTAACAACTTTGCTTTAACCTTGACTTAAACTCATTACCCTGCACTGTGATTTGGATCATAGCAGCTCAAAACAAAACTTTACCATAAGCAAGAAATTACATGTACTTGTCATGCTCATCACAAAATAATTGCAACAACTCTCACAGGATTGGCAAAGCATCAAAACCACTATAAACAAAATGTTCAATCCCTAGCTACCAATTGTTCTTTTAGCAGTAAGTTGTTTTCTATCTGACTAACTTAAATATTTTGGAAAATTCTGCTTCTAAGGCCAGAGTCCCGATGAATTCTTCAACCATAGGACTGGTGATCAGAAAAGCAGACAAGAAATGTTAAACCCTCAAGATGTTTCACTGGGGTTTAGCAACAGTAAGTCATAAAGTTAACATTTTTAAAACCCTGAAACATACTGTATGAAAATTTAAAACATACTGTATACAATAATCCTTTTTTGCTTTGGAAACAAAAACAATGTGTTTCACCCCCTGTTATTTTATGGAAGATTGAAGCAAATGGTCATTAAAAGGTTATCATTTTAACAATTCTTCCATTACATTTTTTTTTATTAAATTATGGAGAATCAGATTGCAAAGTTGACCACATTCTCCAAGATCAATTTTTACAAGTTTTGATTTCATTCACTTGTAGTTTGTGTTATTTAATGTTTCAGTGCCTTGTAAAAAATTAATTTTCAAAATAATATTTTAACAGATTCAGATGCCCTGAACATGATGTTAGTGGCAAGATCAGGAAGTGCAGATGGTGGAGAATTGGTTGATAGGGCATCACTCACCTCAACCATCAGTTTTATCCAGTCACAGACATTTCCAGATAGCATGTTAAGCCATAGTATTAGCAGGTGACTGAGTAATATACAGTGCTTTCAATAAGTATTGGAGAAGGTGGCCATAGACAAAAAGTAGGTGGATTGTAAGAGGCTGAAGGCATCTGAGTCATTAAGGGGTCACTCTGGGGTTATTCTCCCCTGAACATTTTTGAGATTTTGACACCCCAAACAAGCACTTTCTTGCATTTTGGCAAAAATCCAACACTCTCATATTTTGTTGTACGTGAGTCAGTGAAGTGAAGCAAAATTAGCAAGCAGCACACTTGATTTGAAAGTTTTAAAATGCAAAGAAAAACTTACAATTTTAGATTACTGACAAAAGGGCTTACAATACCAAATGTTGTAATAAACTGTAAACGCTTCCATCAATTCTTTATACTAAAATCTTCATCTTCAAATATACCAAGTATCAGTAGATGGTAGTAAATCGTTGGTAGCTACCTTCTAATGAAACCACTGAATATACCCTGAAGGTGGGTGGTAGATCTGTTAAAATACTATTATTTTACTATATGTTATTCTTTTCTCTAAGCTAAAGTGGTGGGGTTTCAGTTGAAAGCTTAGTAGAACATTGTTACTTCATAATCTGAAAAATTTAAAGACAATGTTACTAAATGATGGTGGATAATAGTCATAATGCCTAGTGATAAAAGTAATTAAACACATATAATAAAGCTAAATCCTTTTCCAAACACAGTGGCTTATTTGAGCTGGTGCTTGCAGTACCTCCTGTTTCTGTAGTGTTAAGTGGATGTGAGTCATTGACTCCTCCTGAACCGAACACTAATTCATCCAAGGTCATCTCCTAGCAGCTATACTCATGATGTTAATTGATAAAATTAAAGTTATCTTCTAGAAAGAAGAATTTCATTGCAGTTTGCTTTTATTATCAGCCGCGAACATGGTAGTGGAATGGACTCTGGGTCAGAGAGTAGTGTTGCATTTGACCAGTTATCAAGTCAGCAAAATACCCATAGCTCTGGGGATGGCAGTAACAGTAATGATGTTCACAGTCAGTGGGCTGGGAGTAGGCAAGCATCAGGAGATGATGGAAACATTGGGCCAAATGCAAACCAACATCTGACAGTTGTTAGACCAGGACTGGAAGGTGGCAACTCAGAAGTTGAGGATGGTTTTACACAAAATATACAGTCTCATGATTTCGGAATGGAAGGATTTCCTTCAAGTTTGGGTACTGTTTCATAAAATTTGCTGATATATATTTGAGACAAAATGTTACTTTTAAAGTTGAGTCAATTCTTCTAGCTCTGTAGCAAGCAATTAAAAAGTTAAATTTTTGTGACAGTGCAGTCAGTCTGAAAGTTGATTCACCTTTAAACTTGGTTCTGTTTATTTGACAATTTTTAGATGTTTCCCACCATCTAAACATGATTTAGGTACTTGAGTAGTTGTTATAGATTTTTATTTATTTTTTATCAAAAGGGTTACGACAGTCAGCCGAAGGTGATGATGTTGTTCCAGATATACCAGGTGATGGTGGTGGAGGTGGAGATGGCAGTAGTGGAAGTGATGGTGAAGATAATAATGGCCCAGCAGGTACATAACTCATCCTCGTACTTCCTTAATTTTTTTTAGAAGGTATTAGACAGGTAATAAAGTGCTGTTTTAGATTCTGTGGAAACAAAGAGCCAGTCAAGGCATCATAATATATTTTATTAAAAGAGTTACATTATGATATTCAACTTTAACAAAATTATTATAAATTGATTGAAGAGGGTGCAATCATCACCATCATCATCCAATTTTGATCCGGGTTTATCCCTGTAAATGGGGGTGGCCAGATTTACCCCACTCTAACAGCAGTCTCTCCAACTCCCACTCTCCATGTCACTCGATTCATGGCATCCTCCTTCTCCAAACCAACACTCTTGCTCTCCCTCTCCACTTGCGTCTTTCATGTCTTCCTTTATCTTCCTCGCTTCCCCCTGCCCTCTATAAGACAATTTTAGAAAAAGCAGTGTTCCAATGTTCTGAGCAGAAAGTCGGCAGAACAGGGAGCATTGAAATGGTCGCAACGTTTTTGGGACAACGTCTGTTTACAGTTCAATATATTGTCGTTATCGTAGTTGCTTTTTGATATCTTGTCCACTTCGTTGTTGAAACTACAGTTATTGCTCGACAAATCGTTGCAGCTGGTGCTGTTGTCTTCGTCGTTGCTTCCACTGTTGTTAGTGCAGCTGTAACTGTTGTTAACATCTTTATTGTAGTTGTTGCTTGATATCTTGCCATCTTCGTTCTTGTTATGACTACAGTTAATGGTTGACGGGTAGTTGCGGCTGTTGCCTTTGTTGTCCTCTCCATTGCTGTTGTCTCTGTTGTCATCTTCCTTGTTTGATTACTTCAGTTGTTTTGGAACTACTTTTTTCATTGCTACAGTGTGATAAATGAACACAAATGAAATCCAACGGGCATATATCTACATAAAAGTTTTGTCAACATTTTTTCCGATTATTTAAAAGAATTGATTAAGCTATCTCATTGTCTCTTCTCTCAATCTATCTTGGTTGACAACAGTAGATGGTCTTTTGAAAAACTTACAGTAAATGTAATCTTCATTTAAATTCATTGTTAACACCCCGAACAGGTCGATCAAAAAATGACACAGATGAAGATCGTGTGAGCCACATATCTAGCAAGACAAGAGCATCAGGAGCAAGTATTTTGACCAGTAAGTGAAACACTTAAGTTCAACTACCATGTAAGAAATAAAACATGTTTTCTGTGCCTTCATAGCCTAGTAAAAACCGAGGCCAAAGTTTGGGAGAATTCAAGAGTTGATCAGTGAAAACCTGAGACGCAGTCTGGGGTTTTCACCTGCCCGAGAATTCTCACAAACATTGCCGAGGTTTTCAACAGACTATGGAGGCACGGAAAACATGTTTTATTTCTTTATGAAATTATTATTTTCATAGTTAACAAAGAAAAAGATGATATGCGAAGCACATACTATAAATCCTCACAAGCCCGAGACACCAAACCACATTGCTCACGTCATTTTCGTGCGTCATAGCGCTATTAAAACACACTTGTAGACCAATCAAAATGCACGTACTATCCAAAAGCTTCATTTCAGTAAAGAGAGCTTCATAACAATATGCAATTTGCAAAAAAGAAGCAAGAAAAATAGATCACTCTTTAATGGACTGGTACCAGTGCATCACTCTTTTTTTGGGTGCAGATCTGTTTTAATACACTCCTTTAAAGGTAGCTTCATCCATTGCTTGCAATAGTCCGATAGCAGAGACTGGAAAATTGGAGCTTCGTTTAATCCACAAGCTAAAAAAAGTTTGAATGTGGATTTTAGTAGATCAATACCTCGAAAGAGTCTAAAAATGGTATACGATCCGAGATAAAGAGGGTTTTGGTACGTCACCATTTCTTCAGCATGAAAACGAGTGTGGTGCACGACATTTGGTTAATCCTGTTTTACACCCTTATCATTATTTGTGGTCTAGGTACCCAGTAAGTAAAAACTATTTGCTTCATTTGTTTTATTTTACTATAAAGCGACGTTGCGTGACTTATCACGTGACACAAATTCTTAAGATGATTTCTTTTTTTTTTGTGCCATTCAGGCCTAAAAATTTTAAGATTGTAAAAAAAAAAATTTTTTAAAAGACTTGTTAAAAATCTGTCCTATAACGTTTTCGGAGATACTCTCCTTCAGTATGCATGATATCGTATACGGCCTACAAAAATATTTTAAACCTTGTACAGGAGGTACAAGAATATTCAACAAATTCTTAAGAAACACTTAAAAATTTGAAAAATCTCGACTTCTGATAAACAAGTATGCAATTTGATTCTTCGCTTCTCTTATTACAAACCCTTTAACATTTGGCTGCCTATGTTCAAACCACCTTTTAGAGGTATTTTGCTCTTTTTTAATGATCAAAGATCAATGCTTGGTCGATCGAATGACTAAACATGAAAATGAGGCTGATACTTCTTGACGAACAAACATTAATTCTTTGCATTTATCACCACCCACTTTTCTATCTCAAGTTCAAGTTCAAGTTTATTTATCATAACAAAAACATTTTACAAAAACCTCACCCGCAGGTAGCGATGCTAATC
>JAOBBB020282937.1:0-10880 GCA_025331005.2 Zoanthus gigantus | reverse complement strand
CACTCACTCCGACGAAGGACTTTAGTCCGAAACGTCAGTCTTTTATTCATTTTTCTACGGTGTATATAATTTACAAAATAATCTATTTACGCACCGAAATGCCCATTAATCTAGGTATAATCAATCAATCAATACAATTTTGATCTGGTTCTTTTCTTGTAAATGGAGATGGCCAGATTTAACCCTAATCGCAAATATAATTTTGGTCAAAATAAAACAGCCTATAAAATAAGACAGAATTTCTGAATGTTATTTTGAACCCTGTAATCTGTGTTATGATGCCTACAGTAATCTAACAGCAATATCTCCAACTCCCACTCTCCATCTCGCTCCATGTTTAATTGGAACATGATTTTTATAGCTGCATGCCCTTGTTGATGCCAACCACAGTTATAAAACAGTATAATTTATTTGAAATGCTTAGAGTTTCTGTACAAACTAAGAACTCTCCACTTCAAGTACTGGTATAGCTGATGTATATATTCAAATTCTTATTTGCTTAAGTGGAATATTAGTAATGACAGACACTCAGTCCCTGTTTTTAAAGCATGCTCTCCTATAAAGTAATTCTGGCAAGAATTCACAGCAAGTTTTCATAACTCCAGATTAACAAACTGTTTTAAAATTTTAATCTCGAAGGTTATTACTGTAAGTCTTGTTTTATGATTTACTATTACAAAATGTGTGAAATTATATTCACTAATGCAAGCTACTTTAAAAGAGACCAAGTATCACCATTTTGCTTTTATAAGGGGAAAAAGTACAAACAGAATCTTTTCTTTTCTTTAATACATCATTTTATAACTGATCTGTATGTACATTTAGCTCATATAAGGTATTTGTATGTGGCAAACATATTTAAAAAAAAGTTAACTAGATTGTATTTTAATTTATTTGTCATTACCTTGCTCATGGCATATTTTATTTCCTTTGTTTTTAGGTACTCGTCAACAGCCCACAATTCTTGATCCAGTATGTGTGTTTATTAGTTTTATGATCATTGCCTGTTCCTGAAAGTTTGTATCTTTGTATATAAACCTAGTCGAAATTACTTTCAGGATGTACTGTAGTTTCTTGAAGAGAATTACAGTTTCTAAAGGGATATCAGTGGCTGAAGTTTGTTCCTTCCCTGATTCAATAATCTTAATTGGATAAAGTTACAAGTTAAACACCTAGTAGAAAGAAATTAATTTTTTAGAAAATGGCATTTTGGACTTTAGTCCTTCATCACTCTGTCAAATGGCTATTGTTGGAAATGTCAGGTTTTGAAAATTTCTTTTCACTGCAGTGTTTAATAGTTTTATCACTGAATGCATCATCCCATTTATGACATTTGATATATTGATTACATCTAGATAATTTATTAATATGGTTTCCCTTGACTTTCATATTTTTTCATAATTTTCCAATGCATTGAACCAAAAAGCTGTTGCAAATAAGAATTTCTCAATTCCATTGTCTTTAAACACTCTATACTAGTAATTTTTTTATAACTTCTGTTTATATTGTTAGTTTAATTGTTTTGGAAAATTGATATTGTGTGCAAAATTTAGTGCAGTAGAGTTAATTTCACTTTAAACTTTAATACTGTATAATACTAATCATGTCGATTTTGAGCCTGTATATAGAACAGGGCTCGAAATTGCGACCGATACAGTCGCCAATGTGACTAAAACTTTGAACTTGGCGACTAAAACTTCGACTTTAGTCGCCACTTTGGCAACTATGATCCTTTGATATATAAAAGCTTAAAGGTGAGAAACAATTTTCAAAGTCTTGCTTCTGCATTTCTGCAAAGGAATTCCAAATTAATTCTCGCATAAAACAATCTCAGTCATTTGTTATCAGTGTTCAACTACAAAAATATAATGTCTTTGCAACTGGCTCTTCCTCTCTCCATGGATTCCTGGCATTCGTTTTCCCCTGTGAATACAACTGTTGACTGTTTTGTCAATTTTGTGTAAAAAACTATTAAAACAAACGAACAAAACAAGCAAAAAATTCTGGAATGCAGGCCTTGGTTCAAATTTTTCGTGCAAAGACACATTCTAACTGAAATCAGCGTAATTCAACCAGCAGATTTACATTGAGAAGACGAGGTCTGGTACTAAATGGCTATCCACCATGTTCGTTGCCTTTGCATCGTACGATTTCTGACATGCGATGTGAAAGATTCGGTTTTCCTTCATGTTTTCATGTCAGTTAAGACATTCAAGATCGAGTTTTTTGGTCTGTCCCACAACTGCAGCCACAATCTACCAGAAGCCGAACAGCAATGCTATTAAATTAAATGAGGCTCTTATCTGAGTTTCTGTACTTGTATTATCTGGCGACTGCATTTTTGCATTTGGCAACCTATTTTTCTTTGATAGTCGCCAAAAGGCAACTTGCAATCAATTTTTTTAAATTTCGAGCCCTAACAGGTTGTTCAATCAGGGTTGTCTGAACAGGTTGTTGGATCATAGAGTTCTCTATATAGGTTGCTACATCATGCAGGGTTCTCTTTACAGAGTTTTTCATCACACAGAGTTGTCTGTGGGCATTATGACCAAAACCACAGATAATTTGATTATTTTGTTTGGCTTAAGTTTTACTTGACAACACAGATTAGGACACCACCAGATATAAATGCAATCACCATCAACTGCCCTCATCAAAGTAAATTTCTGTTAGCACCAAGGAACCCAACTATCACAAGCATTTTTATTAAGCTCAAATTCTTGCCTGCTTCATTTTGGTTTAAAATTACAGGGTTGTCAGTGCCTGGCAATATTACTAGCTATTTGAACATTTTCGCTAGCTGGAAATTGACAAAGTATAAAACGAAAAAACAGCAGTCATTATAAAAACTCTTTAAGAAAAAAACAGATAAAATAAAATGCACCCTCTACTTTTAGAATATCTACCCCAACTTCACATCTTACTGACAACCCTGGACTAATGATCTCTCTTTTTTACAAATGTCTTAATGGTATGTGCAAATAAAACAAGGGTAAAATTTCCGTATTGGTGCATACTATTGTTTAATCATGCGAACTAACCCTTACTCAGACCCTAACTGCTATATGAAACTGCATGCATAAATAAGTATGTGCCAATATGGAAATTATTCCAAAACCAGTAATCCATGAATCTAACAACAGCTGTAAACAAGACATGGTAGTTCCATTCTGTAATTTAACTGATATCTGGCTATTTTTGTTATCCTTCATTTGAACTCTTCTCTTCTTTTTATTTATTTTTTCACTTTTACTTTTCTTTAACTGTACTTTTTTTGGGGGGGAGGGCAGTTTACACTTTATCGAGTTTTTAAGACTAGTGTTCACTTTAATTCATGTATTGTTCTTTTAACATGGACACACTTAGGGCCATTCCATTTAATACCACACCCCCGTGTGGATGAGGTAGTTTTTCACTTCGAACCCTAATAAAACTCTTTCCTCAGGGGTCTTCAAAAATGTATATGGATAAAGTGTTTTATTGGGGTAGCCCTTAAGAAATTCAGTAATATTCAAAAAACCCTTGGAAAAAGAGCTGTGGATGACACAAATGTAATAAATGTTATGTTCTTCCCTTATAACTTTTCTGCAGATGAGGTAAATTTTCCAAGACAACCCTTGGAAAAAAGCAGAAATTTTAGATATTTCTCTTGCTACCTTTCAGAAAATGAATAGCACAAAGAACCCCCTGAGTAATTTTTGAAGTAACCATACCCCTTCAGAAAAACTAATCCATAGGGGGGGAAGTGTGGATATTAAATGGAATCACCCTTAATCAGGAGCCACAATCTGTTATGTGTTTCAGGGCCTTAAGGCCAAAGCTAAAAAATATATATCTAAAAAATTTATGCAGCTCTTTAACAATTTTGTCATTTAGTCTCGTAGCGACTCCCTAGTACCCGTTACTAACGACTTTAAAAGTGTTTCTATAATTTATAAAATAGTTGTTGTTTGATCAAAATAAAGTTTCATCGCATCTATATTATAAATGCCTAACTACTGAAGCATTAAGTATACAATTTTTTCAAGAATAGTTAAAGATAGATATTCACGTCATAAATGAAATGCTTATTTGGTGTTTCAACAGAAACAGTTTTATAAATTGATAAGTTGTACACCGTAGTGAGAAGAATTTTGGAATTGACGTTTCGGACTGTAGTCCTTCGTCGGAGTGAATGCCATTGGCTACAAACCGAAGACAAACCGAAACGTCAGTTCCAAAATTCTTCTCACTACGGTGTACAACTTCTCAGTTTATTCACGAGCCTACGTTTCATAAAAAAATATCAACAAATCTTTTTGGCTTAAAGCATGGAAAGGATTCTGAAGAACATGATTTTGACCACCTAATACCTACTACCGATTTAATAGATTTATATCAAGACCAACCTTGTTCTCCGATTTTATCACGAGATGTACCGTGAGGCCATCTTTTATTGCTGAAAACATAAAACAAACAGATAATGAAATTTATCCAAGTAATGAGAAATAGTATAAATCAAACGTTAATTTCCTTTGCTTGTACTTACAGTAAGTTTCTAACGTGTCACTGTCCTTTAAAATTCTCCCGGCAAAAATTAAGCACAACTGGGCGACCGGCGAACCAAATTTCGACGAAACTTTGTCCTTGAACTGTTGAAAGATTTTAACAATGTTAAAAAACTTAACCAATTTTTTTTCGACAAAAACTCAGACAAACCTCTTTAATCGTTGCATTGGGTTCTACTTCAACAGTTTCCTTAGATTTTGAGGTTTTAACGACGACTTTAATCACCGTTTTTTCTTCTTCAACTTTGTCGGCCATGATTTGATGCAATAATGATTCAACCAAATGTGATCGACGCAATTCGCACTTAGTCCTAATCTTCTCTTAAAAAGAGTAAAGCCTGGGCAGAATCTTGTGCTTCAATCAAGATGGCGCTGATGTTTCAAAAAACAGGAAGGTTTGAAGCTATTTTATTAATCAATGGTACTAGACGTGTGAAAAGTGATAACTTAATTTCTTATTCTAAATGCAAAAGGATAAAATTTCCATATTGGGGCGTACTTAATTACGCAGATATTTTATGCATAAAAATCTTACCTATTTTCTATTATGACTAATCGGTAATCCTAGCCTAACCCCCAACGAAAACAGCACCCGGTACGCCCCAGTACGGAAATTATCCCTGCAAAAGAGTAAAATTAAAGTTATTAAATGAACAAATTATTGACTTTCGTTTAGGTTGCAGAAAGCTGTCTCGCTCACCAACAATCTTGATGCAACAAAATTCCCGTTGTTACTGAGCAGAATAACTCAGAAGCTTCATTCAAGGGTTAGTGGTGGGATAGCTGTATAAAAAATAGACCAACTATACATTTTTCCTGAATTATACAGTTGTAGTGGGTTACCGGACACTTCGTGCCTAAGACACAAGACACTTCATGCTAAAGCTAAGACACTTCATTCTAAAAATTTTCAGCTACTAATTTGAACAGAAAGACAACAGAAACCGTACGAATCAATAAAACTAAGTCCTGAAAAATAGAACGAGCGTTCTCTGATCAATATCATCTTTATTTCAAGCTTTGAGTCAACTTACTGTGACCTTCGTCAGGATTAGAAAAAAAAAATGACAAGTTACAGATTTGAGAGCTAAATGTATACTAGTCAAATAAGAGTAAATTAAAATAGGTGATTTATAGTTATAAACATTGGAGAAGCGTGCATAAATTAAGGGCGGCGTTTCTTTGTTAAAATTGTACTGGCAGTGGCCTAGCATTGCCAGCACTTTTGCTGATAGCAGTTGCCATTATTCAAGAGTTTTTCTTGACCTATAACCACTTCTGTCATTAAAGTGCCTATAACATTTATTTTTATATTTCTTTATCAAAGAGTATATATTTTTAAAAGGACATAATTTACCCAAGCATTTTTTTTTATTTGAACAAAATGCGAATTTTTTATGAATTTTTAAAATCAGGAAAACTCTACATTTATTTGGTTAACCCCTTCTATTAAGTGTGACATAGTTTAAGGAAAAAGTCATTCTATTTCTTTCTCCTACTAAGGGAGACCGGATCGAAAGAACTAAAAGATTGGAATTTTACCCATACTTATGTCACCTAGATGTTATTGCATCTCACTCCAACACTTCTTCAGGCATTTTTTCTTGCACTAGAATGTGCAGGATTCCTTAATGTGTACATCACAATCCTTGGCAATTGGTGTGCCAAAATGGCAGCAATTTTTCGTGATTTTAAAAATTTGTAAAAAATTTGCATTTTGTTCAAATCACAACATTTTTTCAGGAATGTCCTTTTAAAACTATTTACTTTCAGATAAAGAAATAAAAAAAATAGATTTTTTTTTTTTTTCATTCATTAATCTAACTTTAGGTCAAGTAAACAATCGAATTCAATGACTTAATTGAAATAGATTTAATATTCACATAATCAAACAAATAATCACAAATAAATTATCTTAATAAAAGAAAATATTACTTGTTTGATAGTTTTAGTCAGTCTGTGAAGATTGCAAATCTTCTGGTTCCTATAAAAAAAAACATTTTCATTCTTTCGCTAATTATATTTGATTGTTGATATACAAGGATGAGAAAGCATTTACAGAGGAAGAGGAAAACAAATTAGAATCTGCCCTGGGTCTCGAACCAGATGATCTGCAAATTGTATTGGAAACTGCTGCATTTATCCTTGAACAGGTTGGTTTTCTAAAAACAACACTTGTTGAAACAATACTTGTTGAAACAACACTTGTTGAAGCAACACTTGTTAAAACAACACTTGTTGAAATGACACTTGTTGAAACAACATTTGTTGAAATGACACTTGTTGAAACAACATTTGTTGAAACAATACTTGTTGAAACAACCCTTGTTGAAACAACACTTGTTCATTGAAACAACACTTTTGAAAATGTTTGACTTTTTAAAGTGCAGTCAGTAGTTTAAACCAAATTTTTAAATCGTGTTTCTAGGCTGCCTACCATAATGCCAAGCCAGGAGTATTGGAACAGCAACTAAAGAATATTGGCCTTAATGATGACAAGGTACCATTTTTGATTTGGCACAGCATTGGCTGTACCAAATAGAAAATTAACTTTAAAATGGAATGTTTTGTTTGTATTTGCCCAATCCAACTTGGAAATATTTGATTTTAAACCTCATAATTATAAACAATTATTGGACTAGATTGAGCAAAATATCATGATTTGTCAGTGGCAAGCAGATTCATTATTTGCCGAAGCCAGAGGCTGAGGCAAATAATTTTTTTGCAAGACAATGACAAATCACGATATTTTGCTCAACCTAGTCCAGTAATTGTTTTATCATTTGATCACTGAATTTTTGTGTGGGAAGCGTTAACTTTTAAGAGGTAAATGTGTGCTGCCTCGTAGAATAAGTCAAGTTGGCTTTATTCAGTTTTCAAATTCATTGCGAAAATGATGTGGTGCTGCCACTTTTAATCCCAAAAGCAGATTATCGGTTCAAAAAATTTATTTTTTAACTTAAAAAAAAACTTACTGTTTTTGTTATCTAACAAACTGCTTAAATTCTGGAAAAATAGCCATTTTTTTTTCTAGAGGAGATCGAAACTATGCATGAGTAATGTCAAACTGTATTATTTTGCAGCTAAACTCTGCCAGACGGTTATGTGCATGAGCAGAGTCATATTTTATACTTATTAGGTAATTATTTGTAGGTCATGTGGTGGCCCTTGCACCAATCAGAAAGAAAGAATATTTCCATCGAATGATAATTACATATCTTTGTGGGCTCAGCTTCTCACAAACAAGCACTTAGTATGTACTGTATCATATTGGGTTTACAGTGTTCGAAGCAAAGATGAAGCTCTTGAAAGCTAATAGTTAGCCTGTAGGGGAATTGGGGAGGTTACAAAACCTGTGTTTTTTTTAATTATAAGGGAAAAAAAACTTTTTATCGATTAAAAAATTAAAGTTAAATGTGAAGCTTTTATTTAGTGTATTTTAGTCATAAAACATTAAATCTGCTTTCAGGTAAAAGTCTTTGTAGATTCCTGGACAGCCACTAGCAGGTCTGTGGTTGATAAGTTAAAGCAAAGAAGTTTAGCACCACAACAGGTAGGTTTATTAACAACACGGTAGCTTCCAAGTATAGGACTGGTGTGATATCGAGACTGTTACCGGTATATTTCTGGAATTTGAAGCTTGACATTCCATCAAGGACAAAACTCTATTACTGAACATGTACAAATGTCAAATGTTGGTAAAGTTTTAGAAAACTGTAAAATTATAGTTTAATTTGTAAATTAAAAAACCATTAACATTGTTAGTAATATTTGTGGGGTTTTCAAAGCAATAACAACACTCTTCATTTTGTACTTTGTGTATGTATTTTGACATGTTTTGGCAGCATCTATTACCATCATCAGAATGCAAATGGATGTTAATCTGAGAATAGTTAAATATACAGATATCTTACAATAGAATAATAAGTGCATACTGATCTCAGAAATAAACAATGATAGAGAACAGAATGGCTATTAAGATAATGAACATAGATAACAAAAGATGAATGACAGGTTTAAATTGGCATGGAATAATTGCCGATTTAGTGGAGGCTTGGACCACTTTATGTGGAGGGCTTCTTTGATCTTAAGGCTAAATCTGTTGTCAGCTGCATTTACAATTATTAACAGTAAAACTGTTGGACAAGCTTTTTTCGCAGCAAGATGCTTTAAAATATGTGATCCTTTATCCATATGGTGGTGTTCCTGTACTCATGTAGAAAAATGGTGAGAAGTCTCACCAACAGAGCTGGCATTACAGCCAATGCAAACAGACTTGTATATTACACATGTCTTGAGTGAAGTCCTTTGGGAATGGGTGTTGAAAGTTACAGCTTGAAAATAAATGTAATTATCAAGTTTTTTGCTAACAAGAAAAATATTTATTTTGTTTTAGCTTGAAGGGGTAAACTGGAGATTAAATCTACAGATGGCTCAATCTAACATGGCAAAAATGAAACTCCCAAATGCAATGGTAGAACTCAAGTTTTCATCAGGAAACGAGGTACTTAAATCTATCATCATCGCTGTCATTATCATCATTATCTTTGTTTAACGTCTCTAGTTTCCCATTTCTAGGGTTGGACATGATATGAGTTGCCTCCACTGTTTTCTATCCTCTACCATATATTCTGTAATGTTTACTTTAACTTTGTCATGTCTTCTTCCCCTACCTTACTCCAGTTCCTCTTTTGCTTAGCTACTAGCCTTCTACCTTCCACCTCCAGCTCCATCACTCTCCTAAGTATGCTTACAGGAGAAAAGATCTAGTACATTCATTTTTAATTCAATTTTACTAGTCAACTTGGGAATGCATTCACAGTTCCATGTTCTTTATTGCAGAATTGTGAAAAGGTTCAACTGGAGTTTACTCATGAAGAATTATATGCATTTTACAACCAGGTAATCTGTATAATCTTGGCTTAATCCACAATTAAGTTCTGAGCGATTTTCAGATGGTTTCAGATGAAACAATAACCAAAAGGGACTGTACAGTTTTCCCTGAAAAAAAATTAGACTTTCCATTTGAATCTTTGATATTTCTGGAATCCATTTTACATAAAATCAAATAATAAAGTTTCAATGACAGTTTCAGCTCCAAAGAATGATGAAAGCAGGGGTTTCAGTAGAAGCTGGCAACCGGCAAATTTCGTCGCCTACTTTCCAAATCACTGCCACCTACTTTCTAGTGGCCACAGACTAACAGTAAGAAAACAACAAAGCAAGATAAACTTCCGTTTTATTTGTAAGCATTGTTTTCCTATTTGATGCAATATTTCTGGACTGAAGTTATGCATCTGCAAATGCTTTACATTGCTGTATACTGCATGCATTGAAAGACTCCCAAGATTTAGTATTCTATGGTTAAAATTGAAGTTCACCTGAAAAACTAAATACAGTTGTCACTAATGCTGTAGTTGCTTAATCAATATTTAGTACTGAATTTGATGCCAGAATGCAGAAAATAGCATTTCCGTGCTTCTAGGGCCTTACGACACCTGAATTGTTTCTGTCGCCTACTTTAAAAGGATCCTCCGCCTAATTCAGAACTTATTGAAACCCCTGATAATACGAGTAATAAATGAATGGCTGAAAAACTGCGTTAAAATTAAGTAATGGTAAAAGCGCAGTGCTTGTGGAATGTGGCTATAAAGATGAACTCGATATGGATAGCACAAGCGTGCTAGTAGCTAACTTGAAGCCACTATATTGGACACTATAGCTATAGCCACGTTGGTAGCGGGCTTTACCCCTTTAAACTACCATAGAAAATAGTGAGACTGATTGCTAGCAGCCATGGACAACTGTTTTGGCCTTTTTAGGCCTTATCAGCATATCAGCAATCAGGCTCTTTATTTTCTATGGTAGTTTAAAGGGGTAAAGCCCGCTACCAACGTGGCCATAGTGCCCAAGTTAGTGGCTTCAAGTTAGCTACTAGCATGTTTGTGCTATCTATACTTGAATTAACGTTGAAATTAATTTGTTAGTGAACCAAACCATGGCTGCACCATGCTGATTCTCTACATCGCGTCTACACCGTACTGACGAGTCCCAAAAAGGACGAAGCAGCTGTCTACAGTTGAAGTTGCTGGCTTATTCCGAGCTCTTGCTGATATTGGGTCACTGACAAATTAATTTCGACGTAGTTTTTCAGCCACTTGAACATTTATTACTTACGTACATTCATCCCGTGGCTGTTAGATATTTTTTACTCGTGGTAGCACGAGTCAACTTTCGGGTTCGATTTCTTTTTCTTTTTTTTTTTCTTCATGTCGCGATTAGCGATTCGGTCCAGTGACTGCCATATTTGGGATTTGTCCCCGGTCCCACGCG
>JAOBBB020282854.1:0-10880 GCA_025331005.2 Zoanthus gigantus | reverse complement strand
ATTATTATTATTATTATTATTGTTAAGGGAGCTGTCATGTACATGCCTAACAACAGCTAATATTGATACTCGTTTTCAGTTCCCAACCATGGTTTCATTATTAATTGCCTTTTGTTTACTTTATCAAGTTGAACGAAGTTATGCAGAAAGGTGTCTTCACGAGGGCAGATTGTGTGAGTGCCTTGGATAATCATGATGGACATGCGGAGGAGGCAGTTCTAGAGCTTCAGAAAAAGGCATTTGAACCCATGTTGGAGCGAATTAAGGACAGCTGCCTTCCAGATGACGACGATGGTGTTTCCCAGGGTACAGAGATAATGAGGCAATCTTCAGAAGAGCAGCAGATCTTTGAAGCGGTTGTCTCAAACAAAGGGATTGAATTAGACGTAAGAATGACAGCTCATTCTTTGACTTTTTTCATTCAGGCATCCAATATTTAATAGATAGTGAACTAAGCATGATTTCCATATCGAAAGAGTCTGAAGTGCGATTTGATTTGTAGAGTGATTTGAGACAAAGTTTTATGGGACTAAGTTCAATTGCAAATTTTTTATCAAATTTTGAAGTGGCGTTCAGATATGCACCTCTCTATCCTTACTTATAGCAAGAGGTTGGATTGGCCAAAATAACCCTTATGCCATCGGCTCGGGGCATTAAACTCCGTCAGTTAATTCGCTTTTTTACTGAACTTGTTGCCAACTAGCAGTCAAGCAAAGACGCGAGGTGTGCGAGATAGTTCCAAGGCAGAATGAATCTCAAGCTGATGTAACATTTAAGAAATACAACATGTTCTCGGTGCCTTCATAACCTGGTGAAAACGGAGGCGAATATTTTGGTGGGTTTAAGAGCAGATCAGTGGAAACTCGAGGCGCAATCAAGGTTTTTCACGTGCTGGGTATAAAATTATTGTTTTCCAACTTAACAACGAGAAAGACGATGTTTGAAGCACTTATGTATAGTTTTAGTTCTTTCATGAAATTGTAAATTCTCACATTTTGGAGACAACCACTCGTGTTGTTCATGTTGTTTTCGTGCTTCCTAGTGCAATGAAGACAAACCTGTTGACCAATCAAAACGCACGCACTATCCAAATTATTTTATAAAATAGAATTTAATTAACTTGTAACATAAGTAACGCTAGCATAAAATAGCGTTTATGACGTAATATAGATTAAAAATAAAGCAGATATAACACGCTTTCAGATTGGCTATGCAGTGTTGTTTTAATTCTCAGTAGAACCACACCGTGGTTCTGTTGCCTTTTCAAAGCATCACTGGCTGTTTACATAGCTTACAAACAAGGGCAACATTAAAAGTAGATGACGTCAATAGATAGATTTACCAAATTTTTTAATTAAGCTCGACTTTGAAAGAAAAAGAAGTAAACCAACAGCAAAAAAAAAACGGTTTAGCTTTAACTAGTTTAGTGGGCTAAAGTCCTTTTTTTTACTTTGTGTTGAATAGAGGCGCATAAGGATGTTGTTCGTTGAGAAGTCTCTACAATCCTGGGGGAGAGCTGAGACAGCAATAAAGTTAATTGATAGAGGCTTTGCAGTGGAAGATGCAGTGGAGGCAGCCAAACAGTGCGGAGATCTTTCGCGGTCACTGCGATACCTTCAACAAGAGTGTCCCTTGTGCTTTGAGATGAAACCAATGAATCAGGTAAAAATTGTGATAGTTATTCTGTGTGTAAGTTTATAATTCATGGAAGGAGGCTGTTTTTGCGAAAACATATGACTATCATTAGACCTCCTCATATTTAGGTAATTAAATCGGGTTTTTCCCGGTGTTTTGCTATTAATGATCTTTTAAATAGCTGTCAGTGTTGAAAAGACACGTTAAAAGTTGCCTTTCTCTTTGAAAATATTTTAAATATTTCGACCTTGAGTTTTGTCTAAATAAACCAAAGAATGTGTCCTGATGTTTGATCTTATGTTCTTTGTTTCAGATGATTACTTTCCTAAATTGTCAAGACAAGTTTTGCAAGGATTGTGTTAAGCGCTACCTGGAACTTACGATCAACGACAAGAACATCATGTTCCTTACATGCCCTATCTGTGGGGAACCAAAGAATCTTGATGATGATTCAGTAGCAACGGATTACTTCAACAACATGGACATTATTGTAAGGAGCAGCCCTGTGTACTTAGATTAATCTTCTGTACCATTTTCTGTAGTATACCCTTTGTCTAAGACCACTATATGCAGATTTTTGGATGTATTTTTATGGCTCCTGCCTTACTATTCAAACGGAGCCATAATCTCATCACTTTTACAGGAAGCCTACACAATTCATTTATTAAACCATACAACAAATCAAAGTAGGTCTTCCTTGCAATGTACTTTAACAAGTATTTTCAGTGCTCCTGATTGGCTATTGTTGCCTATTTTGACCCGTGATTGGTTGGCTAAAGGATTTCGTGTACAGACTCAAAAGACAACGATTTTTGCTTAAATCATTCAGTTAGGAACAACTCAAATGGTGTGAATCACTCAAGTGATTCCAAAGTGAATGTTAGGAAAATGATAATAGTCTTAAAACCGCTGGTTGGTGTATGGCTTGGCCTATAAGCAAACCAAAGCTTAAACCAACTTACCGAAACATAAACATTCGTAATTCTTTCATAGATTCGGGATCTTACTGATGAAAGGGTACACGACTTATACCAGAAGAAAGTACGAGACCGAACCTTAATGAAGGAGCCCAACTTTCGCTGGTGTTCGCATGTGAGTATTTACTTGGATTGCTGATCACATAACTATACTACATCACATAACTATACTACTACTATACTACATAGTATAATAGAATGCTAACAGTTGGTAAGCCTGTATAGCTAGCGGTCTTGTTTTAGGACAAGCAATTCGAAAACTGGAGCACCATGTTAGACGAGTGCAAGAGAAAGTAGAAGTACATGTTTTTTTTTCTACCCAGTCTCCTCTTGCACTCGTTTAATTTTTCGTCCTAGCATCAAAGTCTGCATCACAGGTCAACAGCTGGTAAGCCCATATTTGATGAAAATAAACTAACAAGGTCCACTTGTTAGTCGATTAGCAATAACCCAGAGTTAAACTTTTTACTTGTGTTCTTGTTTACAGAGACGAATTTGATCTATAATTTTGGGATTTAATTTTTTTCCTTGGAAAAATAGTATTTTATAGACTTTAAACCTTTTTTTAGAAATATCTCAGCTTGAATTTTTGCTTAACTCAGGGTTAAAGCTAACCAGCTTTTGAACATCCAAGACCAGGTCAAAAGATTGCATTTATTTTATTAAGGATTGAGTTGCTTGTAGAGGGTTAAAACATGCAGACTTAATAACAATGCTAAAGGAGTCAAAACACATTTATGTATTGTTTGGAAAAAGATTCTGATAAATCAATAACAATTGCGTTGTCTAAACAAATGCAACAAACTAGCAAAATCGTGTCTCCATAGAAGTGAGTAGGAGCTCATACATTTTATCAGTTTTAAACTTCAAATTTCTGATCCCAGTTCAAACGGTCATTTGCAGTAAGTGGTGGCTAGCAACAACCTGTTAGTGTTAGTGTAAACATGTTAGTGAATCCGATAATCACTTACAAGATTAGCTTTTTTAGATCGTAGCCTCTAATAAAAGAGTGCCTCAGACTCTTACGGAAAAAACATGTTTACACTCTTTTATTGAATAAAAGTAACCCCCTAAACATTGAAGCACTTGAAACTCAAACTAATATAAAAGAACTTGAGGCCCTTTTATCATTGACGTTGCTTGTAATCTTACTGCATTATTTCTCTTTAGTGCTCATCTGGCTTTATCAACGAGAATCCACTACAAATCCAAATGCAATGTCCACATTGTGGAAAATTTACGTGCTTCAGATGCAAAAAGCAAGTAAGTATGATTTCTCTTATAACATGCTTATGTTACTGTGGAATAAAGAATTATTAAGTTGCCAACCTGATATTTGTTATATGCTGTTAGAACCACATATTATATACACATTTATTTACATATGTGTAAAATCATACGTATGACTTTGTATATATTTATATGTATATGTAAATAAAATATATTTATGTTGTTCCCATATAGCATATATGTAGCAATGAAAATCATTGGTTAGGACCAGATCGAGCAAAAATAGCTTAATGCTTTTCAATGCGTTGTCGATTGAAACAAAGCGAGTTGTACATGCGAGAGGAAATTTTCCTTTCCATTTTTCTTTGTTAATTGGAAACGAGAGCCACGTTTAAAGAGAACAAGTGATAAACATAACAAATGAAGAAGGTACAAGAACAGATTTAAAATATTCAGATTAATTATTTCTTGAAAGAAATAGCCTTTTAAGTAACGATACGAGTAAGAACTAGGCAGGTCAACGGCAGTGGAATGCAGAAGAGTACTAATTGCGATATTGTTAAACCATTGATTTGATTGGCGAAACTTTAAAAACAGACCATTTCTTCATAAGTAAGCCAATGTATTTCTTTCTAGTTACTCATTTAAGTTACTCTTGAAGCATTTCTCTTTTTAAACTTAAGAAAAATTGAAAGTGAAAAGATTTTCTTTGCCTTTATTTTGGAGTTCTATGACTGGCTAAAATATTATAGCACCAAAAAACGTTGCTTTAAAATTGAGTTTCACTGCTTTTTACTTTAAAACTATGTTGTGCACAGGTCGATGTATTCTCAGTATGAAAATTTAATCATTCTGGTGTGAGAAAAGTGAAATGCCACAGAACAATGGGAGGTTGCTTAGTTCTTACACGGACCTTTACTTAAATGTGTTAATTGCTTTTGGAATATTGATTTGTTTAGTTTCATCAGTTGGTTAAACTTAGTGGCCAAACCTGCTCACGGGACCCGTCTTTATCCATCCCAGAAGGCTTATCTCACGTACAGATTAACTCGATGTAGAGACCATTTTTGTTTACCTGCTATTTTTCGAAAAGTACCCACAAGTTTTAATGAGTTGAATGATATGTTTTCTGAGCCAAATGACTAGTTTATAGTTTATTATGTTCATAAGCAATATTTTTACATTTTAGGGTTTGACAGATTTTAAAAGAGAGCTAAAACTCAGCGTTATGCTTTTCTCATTTATATTTCGTATTCTTGATAATTTGCAAGTAACTCGTGCATGTTAAGCTTTAGCTATGTATACGAGCTTCATTCATTGTCCCACCTTTAGTTGATTGATGAGGAGTAAAAATTCTTCGCATTCATTGTGTTCACTTATAGTCCCACCATTATTTCCACTCAAAGTTACAATATCTTCTGTTCGTGAGGAGTAAATTATCTCAAAGAAAAGTATTATTGTGTTCTCGTTTGTTTCTTCTCATCTTGCAATGTAGTCTGGAATGGATAACAATCTTGAGCAAAGCTACTTTTGATATGCAATTGGTCAAGTGCTTGACTTCATATCACCTTGTATCTGGAGAAACATTAGATTTAAGCTATTTTCAAGTATAGCTGGTAGCGGCTTTCAAGACACGACCATAATTGTTTTAAGTTAAATAACACCATCTTGTGTTTCAAGATATCGTTGTAAACAGAATATTTAGCCAGTATAGAAACTAACTTGATGTTTTTTAAGAAAGAAAGAAAAAGTAAGGTCATTGGTATTTAATAAATACATTGTAAAGGGAGAAGTGTTCTCTGCATCATACACGTGCTAACCGTGATCCTCGGATCAAATCCCAGACTACAAGAAGATATGTAGGTTTGCAATTATTTGCTAAAATTGCTTGCACGTGTTCGTTTCATTAAGTGGGAAGACCAGCATCAAGGGATTTCTTGTGAGCAATTTGCTGCTTGGAAGGAAGCAAATGATCCTGAGCGGCAGGCAGCCGGTCTTGCTGCACATCTTCGCAAGAATGGAATTGGTGAGTCCATTATTGACACAAATCCAGTTTATAAACTATATGATTTAGGATTAAACTACCTCTTTGTTTTCTTGCAAAATTTGCCGAGGCCAGTAAAACTAAAACTACTAATAATGATAATGATAATGATAATGGTAATGATAATGATAATGGTAAGCGGATTAACAAGGATATAGGGAATGATTTTAAAATAAACACTGTCCTTTATATTTCGCTTCGCAGTCTAACTGATCCAAGTCTTTACATGATAATGACAACTTGATGTTGTCGAAACGTCAGTTTTTAGCGGCAGTGTTTGTTTTAAAATGATAATGGTAATGACATTAATAATGATAAATGATTTATTTGAATATGGAATGGTATGAAATTGAAAATTTTTGTTTCAGTAAAATTACTTAGGATGTGTTGTTGAAACCATTCTGTCAAATAAAGGACGATTTGTCCAAAATTTTATTTGTTATTTGCTAAGTCGCTCATATAGACATCTGAAACATTTCCGCACAGAGTTTTATCTTTCATGCCCTAATTAGCACAATTGTCATAATGATATTATATTTCCTTTGAAAAGTGTTAATCCCGAACTTAGTTGCATCCTTGGTGCTTTTCGGAATAGCGTTTCCCTTCCTTTTGAAAATTTGTTCAAAAGTGGCAAGGAAACCCAAAAGAAGCCAAAGGCTGGCTATAATTACCTCGCCCACCAATGAGATTGCCGGAAACGTAAATAAAGTTACAAAATAATGAGAAATAAAAAGTACAATAATCTTCTACATATCCAGAATCTAATTATTATGTTTAGTAAAACAAGGAGTTCACGTTTTTTCTTAAAGTAAGTCTAGAACAAAATAATTGGCTGGGTCGCTGGTAAACTAAAATTAAGGGTGTGCATAATTTTTGTGTATTTTCTTCAATAACCTGATATTGCTAAGAATGTACCGTTTTAATCTTTAGTTTCGCTATTTCAGTCATCGTAGGACACTCTAGTACTAACACAAACAAGTAAAAGTAAACAGAATTACAACTTTATATTTTCAGAGTGTCCCAACTGTAAGTTCAGATATGACTTGTCTAAAGGTGGATGTATGCACTTCAGGTGTGCCACGTGCTCTCACGAGTTCTGTAGTGGTTGTTACAGCTTTTTCAAACACGGACGGGTAAGGCCCTTATAGTTTTGTTACATTTTTAGATGATGATGATCATCATCATCAATCCAATTTTGATGCGGGTTTATCCCCGTAAATGGGGTGGCCGGATTTACCCCACTTTGGCAGCAATCTCTCCAACTCCCACTCTCCATCTTGCTCGATTCATGACATCCTTTTTCTCCAAACCAACATTCTTAATCTCCTTCTACACTTGCGTCTTCCACGTCTTCTTTGATCGTCCTCGCTTCCTCTTACCCTTCACTTCAAACTCCAACAGCCAAATAGCGAAACAGTTATTTTTTTTCATCATCATCAATATGTCACTAAATTTTATAAATAACTTTTTGCTTATTTACTTTTTTGTTCGCACAATGTTATATATTTTTCTTAATTTTTTAGGATTATTGAGACTGGGTTTGGCTAAACAATGACATTATGAATGATCGTAATTTAATAAATTACCAAACTAAAGCCTGAAAGAATAATATTTCAGGCTTCAACGAATTTCGAAACTGTGACCTTTGCGATATCGGGGCAGCACTCAACCAACTGAGCAATGAAGCCACAAGTGGGAGAGCAGGTCATTTTTAGTGGGTTCATCAATGGTTACTGAGATATTGTAATTATTAATGATGAATGTGAACTTATGTTTTCCAGAACTGCACCGTTTCAGAAGAGTGTGCTACTCGTGGCCTTCATGCACATCATCCGCGGGATTGTTTGTTTTATATGAGGGACTATGATATCGAGAAGCTGCTGAAACTCTTACGAGAAAACAATGTTAATGTTGAATTCAATGCTGAACCGCCCCAACAACCAGGTATGGTTTTTATTTTGTAGAATTATTAATGGAATTGATTAAGGGATAGAGACTGTTTTGAGAGTTTTGTTTACAAATAGACGCACGTGTTGGCAACACAATGGACTTAGCAAACAAACTGAAACAGTCTAATTGTTTTAATATTCAACCTGAGCTAAAATAATGTTACTTAGGTTATGGTAACGTTAATGTTACAAATGATAAATTTATCAGTTTTACACCATGTTTAGAAGTGTTGAATGCATTCACTCCGACGAAGGAGTTTCAGTGAATGTATCCTTGCAGTCAGAACTGCAAATACACAGATTGTCGAGCTTAGTCAGAAAGGTTATTGTAGCTGCCACCATGTAATCCAAGCAAAAGCAATGTAGCAACAGGTTCAACTAGCTCAGTGAAGTAATATGTAAACTTTTTGTTGAAATGTTTTGATCATCTCCCTTTGTATTGTGGGGCCAGAGCGGTTGGTGCAGTTGGTACGATTATCGACCACAAGGACCCCAGTTTGATTCTTGGTTTTGCAAAGATTTGAACATTTGTGCAACCTTCTTTCCCGCCTAAGCTAACTCAGCTTTCCATCCTTCCGGGGTAGGTAAATGAGTACCAGCATCTGTTGGGAGCTAACCTGCGATAAATTAGTGTCCCGTCCAGGGGGAGTCAAAGACTCATCTGCTCAACACAACAGAAACCGGAGATAAGCACCGGCTCCATTGGCCGCCTAGCTCATAAAGGATTTAGCTAGTTAGCTAAGTGACACTAGGCCCTTAAAAGGGATTTAGGATTTCCACCCCAAATGAGACAATTGGGGCTAGTTTCAAAACAAAACAAAAGAACGCTAGAATAGCTGCCATTCATGAATAAGGTGTATGAAGACTATTCGGTTTTGCATTCATATGGCATTTTCAACTTCTATCTTCCATACATACCGGGTAAAACAATGACTCCACTGTCATGATAAAACTTCAACATGCTTTCAAACTCGCAACCATCTACTTCACCACACTTTTCTTTCACTATCTTCAAAACCTCCGCTTTGGTAACACAGCATGGATCACCAAATAATGCTTGTCGTTGTTGAATTATTGTCTCCTCAAAATGCAGCCATCGGATGGGGAACTCTTTATATGCTGTCCTGGATGCTTCTTCTTCGATGGCTTCTTTCAGCTTTATAGCCCCTTCATCTTGACTTCCAGCAGAGTTCTCAACGGCAAACAAGTACGAGTCCTTACTACTCCGAACAAGGTGCATCGAAAATGCATCTGCAAAAGTTTCATGGAGATCTCTTTTAGCTTGTTCGATGTCTTTCTCGGAAACATCTGGATGCCTACAGTGTGTTCCAACAAGAAAAATAGGTGTGGTCTTTGGAGCATGGACTTGAACCGAGTTGAGCCAGAAGCGCAGGGAAGTGAGAACTGCCTGTGGTTCTTGAACAAATTTCAATAAGTTAAACACGATAATGTAGAATGAACGCCTGTTCAAGAATATATGGTGCATGGTTTGGTACAATGGGTGGCCAGCAAAATCCCATATGCTTATCCTGCTATAAGTTTTTTTATTCTCAGTTGTGCTTCGGCAGAGGTTTTGCGATATTTTGTCATATGGTACATCCCTCTGCAGTGGAGAACTCAATTCTACTTGCTCACTTGCTGTGCTTTGATCTGGTGAGTTTGCACTTTTTCCTTTGTCAGCTTCACGTTTTTCCACTTTATCTGGGCTACGACAGAAGGACATTCCATTTATTGCCTCCTCCTGCTGCTCACCTGCATCTATAAGAAATTTAACAAAATTTCATTAAAAACTTGATAAAAAAAGTATGGACGGAGATCAATATTAGAAAAAGAACAAAAGTCAAGAGGATGATCTCATTTGATCCCACTTCTTAACTGTGAAAACAATAAACAACATAACGAACAATCTTTGCAGTTTTCTGAACAATTGCAAAAAAAACATTCATAATTTAACGAGATGTGAATCTATGCCCTCTGTAGAATCAGGCTTCAATGGGATTCGAATCCATGCCCTCTGCAGATCTAGAATCAGTGCAGCACTCTTACCAAGTGAAATTAAGCCATAACCATAAGGAGCAGATAAGTTTTAGCAAAGTTAGTAGAGTCCACTGGTTAGGAAACTTGACGACTTTCTTTGTTAAATGTTTTTGTTCTCCTTTTCCCTACTGAAATATGACGCTGACCGTGCACAAATAACAAAAGGCTTTGAGATGTAGATGAACAAACGGCCAGTAGACTAATGAAGCATCACACCTAGAACAAAAGATCTTAACCGTGATCATGCACACAACATAAAGCAAAGAAACATTGTAACCTTGTTTGTAGTTTGCTAAGTTTCCTAACCAGTCCACTCTAACAGCTTTGGTTTTAGTGGTTCCAATAATACCACTCAAAGGCATACAACGATTGTTTTGAAAAAGTTTGTACCACCGTGTAAACAATGACATTACGAACAGATAAAACTGTCACTCAATCTTTTGCTCAACCCTTCATAAGAAGTATTCTGCAGCAAAACACGATTGGTCATCAATTTTTAAAATGCAGCCACATCCCACAAGCATTGTGCTTTTACCTGAGCCTGTTTGCTAGCTTAATGCCATGCTGATGAGGCCTAAACACGCCGAAATAGCTGTCCATGGCTGCTGGCATTCAAACTCACTACTTCTTATGGTAATTATAAGCTGTCAACACTGCCGCTATCAGTGTTGCCTTAAGTGCTCATTTTAGTGGCTTCGATCAAATTAAGTACTAGTTTGTGCTTTCTCTATTTGATGTTTATCATTATAACTACATCCCACAAACATTATGCTTGTACAATACAACTAATTTTCACTGTAAATTAAAATACTAAAAACAGTTACTAGTTTGGATGAAAGTAATTAAAATAAAAGGCGCTTAAAGAGCACATGTGGTCACTCCAATTTTCGCAACTATTACCATTTCTTAGAACAAGTAAAAAGATTTTTTGGCTGCCGCCTCCTTTAGTAAAATTCCAAAAATTGTCAATATTGGAAGCACCTTATGCGGTATATTAGATGGGAGTGA
>JAOBBB020282762.1:0-10882 GCA_025331005.2 Zoanthus gigantus | reverse complement strand
ACAGAAAAGACTGAACAACACAATTAGTCACTAGAATATTTACAATGTATTTAGGTCAGGAGATCTTGAAAAAAAAAGAAAATGATATATATACATATATGTGTATAGCAAGAAAATTACACACGAAGGAAAGCAAAAAAAAAAAAAAGGCAACAATTAAAGGGGGGAAAATGTCAAAAACACTATTATATCTTAGCATGAATTGTAGGTTTTGATCAATTTTAAAAATAATTTACTTTTAAAGTTCTTTTTCTTTTCTTTTTTTAAATTATCTTCCAATGAATTCCATAATATTGCACCAGCAAATCGCACATTGAATTTACCATAATTGGTCTTAACATGTGGAAGACTATAATCTCAGCAGAACCCGAGATTAAACCAAGAACTTTGTGAATGCAAAGCAGAGATCTTACGAATTGCACTAACCACATCGCCTATTGTTTGCTCTTACCTCCATAGTAAAACTGTTAAGAATTCCCATGTGCCACATCACAACCCGCCCGGTTCCTTCCTGGAGATATGGATATAAATAGTTGCTATATAATCCATAAACTTGACCTTCTCTTTCTAACTAATTTTATATATATCTAAAAGCTTCTTCTCTCACTTTTGAACCAGTTAATGAAACCCCATAAAGCGACCATTCATTTTGTTTGTCTTGAATAGTAAAAATGATTGGTGTTATTCATTCTAACTTTCGAACCAGGTGATAAAATCGTATAAAGTGACCATTCATTTTGTTTGTCATGAAGAGTAGAAATGATTGGTGTTATTCATTCTAACTTTTGAACCAGGTGATAAAATCGTATAAAGTGACCATTCATTTTGTTTGTCTTGAAGAGTAGAAATTATTGGTGTTATTCATTCTAAAATTGATGTTATTCATTTCAAATTTTGATTCAGTTGATGCGACCTTTCATTTTGTTTGTCTTGAAGAGTAAAAATGTTAAAAGGTTTTCATTCCAACTTTTGAAACAGTCGGTAAAACCCGATAAAGTTACCATTCATTTTGTTTTTCTAAACAGTAGAAATGGTTGGCGTTATTCAGTCTAACTCTTGAATGTGTGATGATCAAATCCAATTTTACCCATTTTGCATGTTTGTGGATGTATTCAGTAAACATCAGCAGGGTTTCAGTTAAAGGCCGGCGAACGGCGAATTTTGCCGGTGCACTCTTGACTTTTGAGGAATATTCGCCACCGCTTCACTGACTTTCGCCAGAGCTATTTTAGGGTTGGAAGTCAGATAATTTGTATAGTTAAATGTCAAAACACATGCATTTCGCAAACTTAAAAATAAACATTAAACCATATTTGTTTGAACTCTTTAGGTTTTAAACTGTGTTTGATTCAACTGATTGGTCACCGTTAATATAGCGCGGCGATACGTATCGCCGTGTTACACGATTAATTATGGCTTTCTGGTTTCATTTGACGATCATGCACTTGAAAATTCTCATTGAAAAGTCGGGGGGAAGTCGAGGGGGTCATGTGTGAACCGACTAAAAATTAGCCGGGGCTTTCTATAATAACAACTTTTTTAGCCGCCTCTTAAATTTTTTAGCCGAACCCCCAAAAAATTAACTGAAACCCTGAATCCTCTGCTTCGAACTTATCCAAACCATTGGAAAAATAAGCAAACTCATAAACAGTTAAATATCGTTTAACAAGCTTCATAATGAATAATATTCGTTGACTATTAACGAGTCAGCTATCTCTTTCAATTTACAGTAGCCCAATTGACCAAGTAGGTCAATTTCAGTCCAAAGCAACTCAAAGGTTTACAAAGACTGTTGTGCTTGAGTATAAAACTGTAAATGGGGAATAAAACGCGAGTTATAATATGTTTACCTTGCCTGTTCCACAGTCTTTCTGCCCCAGCGATAACACCATCCTGCTAAGCCGTACCAGGCCTTTCCGAGATCAGGTGACTGCATGGTACTGAGATGAAGCAGCTGTCCACAGATGGACTCCAAGTCATTCACTCCTGTTGCGACACTACTGTTGCCCTCGAGCCCAGCAAACTCCTCTTGAGTGCCAGTTATTCTTGGAACAAGGACGCTCTGACCACATCCTTGATAATTCAGTTCAATGTCGCACAGTGCATTTATCTTTGAGGAAATAGAAATGTTCCCATTGCCATTTTGCTTGGTGACTGAGCTAAGAAGCTTACGATCGGCCAATAGCCATCTGGATAACGTCAGGAGCGATCTTGCGTTCAGATTTGAAATGCTCCAATCATATTGCCCCACTGCTGAAAACTCAGAAACTCCGTCACACAGCATACTCACTGCCTCTGTTGTATGTCCCAAGGCAAATGCAAGCTTAGCACATTCTCTCTTAACTTTCAAGAGTTCTACCATGGAAAAAGAACAATTTTTTGGAAGACTCGACAGTCCAGAAACCAAAGGTTCCACCAGATTGTTTTTTGTGATTTTCGGAAGCTTTACCGAGGCTCCAAGAAGTTTAAGTTGTTGAACAAGACGTTTCTGAGCAAGTCTGTAGTTGGAATGCTTGCGAGCCAGTCTGGCAGCGGCAAGCTGAAGAGTTGAAACCATTTTGGTAGTTTCATCATGCGTGGCTCTTTGCTGAAGAGCAAGTTGTTGCATATGCTTAGCAAAGCAGGTTGCTTGGTTTAGAACATAGCAATCGTGCTGGGTTGGATCTCCCAGGAAGGTACCGTCACCATGTAGAAACACCAATGAATTCTCTGATGCCTGAAAAGACAACCAAACGAATTATCTGGATATCTAGTTATCGTTATGCAATCGAACAAATGCTGTTGTGCTCATTAATTCGCTTGGGTTGTCTCTTCTGAAATATTTATGTTAGCTGCTTTTGATTTCCTCGAAATGGTCCTAATCCAACAGTTTGCAATTACATAAAAGCTAAAACCTAACAGTTTAGAGTTCTGTTCATACTCTGAAAACGTCTGAGTACTTCATGTGGCGGTTGTTCAGAGATAATTTAAATTGGGTAAATATGTAGGGTTATATCTTAAAGGATTTTCTTTAGATAATCTTCCAGCCAACTTAAGGGGCATTAACCAATGGCACGACATGCCTACACTAATATCCAGTTTTTATAGAGTTCACTCAGCCAATTAAGAACCAGGCCTCTTTCAAGTCATTCATCAACCACTAAAATGACTTGAAAGTTCTCTCTCAAGTTATCATCAATCGATTCAGATGACTGGCCAAGGCCTTACTCCAATCATTTATCAACAACTGAAGTGACTTGGAAAGGCTTCTCTTGAGTCACTTATCAATCCATTAAGAAGAGTGGAAAAGGTCTCTCTCAAGTCACTTCTAAATTCAGATTTAAAAATAACGTGGGTTAACATATGATTATCGATGACATTTTCACGTGTAAATGCAAGCATCTTTCAAAAGCTTGTTTTTGATGACCACATACAAAACACATTATTACATAAGCATGTCAAAGTTACAATTTTATCTTGTGTTTAAATTCTCACATTTTCTCGCTATAACTCAAATATGAAAGATCTTCCAAGACATATAAAAAAACAATATATTTCATAATCGTCTATCTCCGCAATCAACAATTTTCGTTATTCAAATATGTTTGATTACTATTAAGCTGGTTTCGACATTAACATATAAACCACTCAGGGAGAATTTAGAATGCATTTAGACGAGTTTTCTCACCTCTTGCGAGCCAGATGTAATGAAATTCCTCAAAGTAGCTGCATACTGAAGAGTTAGAGCATGACATGCTGATACATTAGGAGGCCAATCAAGAACACCGACTCGCAGGGCTCCAACTGCTAGCATTTCACTTTGTTTGATAAAGTCTTTGACAGCTTGCCTAAAATGCAAGAGTAATTTATTCTGAGTTAAGGTTGGGAATACTCCAACCTTTGAGTCATTAGTAAAAAATTACATGCTAAAAAAATCAGAAATGAATCGCTGTGATTGTAACAACTCTAGATGTGAATGTTTCGATCATTGTGAAAGAAGTGTAAAGAGTTGATGCTCCGAGTGTTAGCTCTTACGAAACCTGCTTCAGTCCACTCAGCTTTACACTGAAAATAGTAAGTGATAAATGAGTGGCCGTTCAGGGGACTAAGTTTTTGTTCACATTTTTGCATCGTTATCATTGCTGTCTCGTGTCCCAGTCTCTCATGCGCTTTTGTAAACAAAAGTGAAAATTTTAAAAGTGCTAAGATGTAATAGAAGTTTTACAAAGAATAAGTGGATCTTGACAGTTTTGAAATCAATTTTTTTGTGATTTTTAATAGCTCTTCGACATCTTCTTAAAACCTGCATGTAAACAACGAAAGTTTTCACTACGTTTATTTTGTATCTCAGGAAAAAAAAAATTTTACATCAGTTAGGTTTACAGAATTTCAATGTTAGATACAGGCTAAGCTGGAAATAGTAATATTGACTAATCTAGCCAGCTAGCCTTTAAGGACCATGTGCAAGGTACAGGTGTAGAGAAACTACGCCGGTACCCTGCACATTGTGGTTTTGTTCCCTTGGCAAGATTCCTCAAGTTCTCCAATCAAATATCATTCATATTTGCTCATTCACATCCTAACACTATATTCTAACACAACTCGTTGTAGATACTGACGGCAGCAAAGGTTTGCCTTCTAAGCCAATAAAACATTCTGCTAAGATAATAGAGAGCTTAAGCACCAGGCGTTCTTGTTGTCACGGAGGCCAACTTGAACTAAACTGTCTGCAGATATCGCGTACCTGAACACGTCATGCGGTCGTGGTGACTGTTACGGAGGTCTACAAGCCGAATTTTGCCTCCGTGTTGGTCTGTAAGACGGCGAAGTTTGTTGTTTTTTTTTAATCAAAGGAATGGCTTCAAGCATCGAACAGATCGTCAATAAATCTTTGCAAGTTAATAGTTTACTTACAATTATTTTAACGTTGACTTTTGCTCCAGGTTCTTGCCGTATGTGTAACCAATTTTACAATTTTTAACTTTAAAAAGTTTGGTTACGACTGGGCTCTTCAAAGTTAGTTTTCGTGCCTTTTTACCCTACGAGCGTCCGCCGTTGTAATACGTGCGCTGCTTAAGTTGAAAATTCGCGCCCAAAACGTCGTTCTCAATCCAGTTCACCCACGGAAGATAGACTTCCGTCGTGAAATGTTCTGGTACTTAAGCTCTCTAACACACGGGAGAAGATGTAACATTTTATGAGCAACTAGTAAAACAACGTACAGAACTTTAACGTCTTTTGAACCAGAAACATCTTTCTTTTTGTTGTTTGTCATCCCAGAAGTTTGTGAGATCCAGAGCATGGTCTCAGCTTGCATCAGAGCAAGCTGGGATGCCTGAACAACTTGTTCTTGACCCCAACAAGGATTAAACAATGGCCCATCTGAGGTTCCATGGCCACCTCCAGCCCACGGTGACTTGGAGATACTTTCCGTTACAGAATTTAAGGCAGCGCCAGGGATCAACTGGAGATGATCCTTCACAGAGATGAAGTTACACTCTTCAAATGTTCCTAACGCTCTAGACGAGATCATGAAAACAAATAGAATAAAATGTTAGTTTAACCCGTATTACTATAGCTTGACACCTGTGGCTATGAGCTGTTTTCATAAAATTAGAATTTGGACTCACATATAAAGGGACTATGTCAAAAATATGTCTTGCCCTCAAATAAATTCCAAAAATAATGGTTCAGGTTTGTTATTTAAGACTATATTATGACGTTTATTCTCTTTCCTGTCATTTGTTGCTACGGACGGCAAGGATGGAAATGGAATAAAGCTTGAAAACTTTAAGCTAAACTTTTCAAGTTTTGATGATATCTCAATACAAAACAAAACTTATTATGGGTTGCGCTTTTTTAAAACATTTCATTATATATTCATCTTACAGTTTATCAGCAACATTTTGTACATAACTAAAACCACTAAGTAATGATTTTAGCGAAAAATTGACCCAAAACAACAAAATCGTCGTGACATACCCCCTTTACGTCTCACAAACATACCAGTAGATTAGTATTTAAGGGAATCAGAGGTGTTCTCCCCTACATAGTGAAACGATTATTACTTTTTCATTAACTCATGTCTCATTAACTGTTGAGCCTGGAACTCACTTGACGTAATTCATATCCACGTTAACTAAAAGTGAATGTTGCAAGCTGGCATCTGAAGTTTGCTTCCGTAGGTTACTGACTTGCTTCTGCCAAGCGTCCACCTCGCTCCAATCGGACAACTTGATGTAACAGTCCACCACCTAAACGAAATATAAAATAAATTCTGTAAATGGTCCAGATGCAGTTTCACGGCCTTTTTGACACCTTGTCTATTATGTTTAGTTTTTAAGCAGGTAACTTTTAAAATAAATAACCATTTGGATTAAACAATAAAAGCCTGCATTATAGCTATATTAATTATAAAAACTAACTGAGATAACAGACAACGTTTTGTTGCCATCTCGGCAACATCGTTAGGTCAGGTTGAGGCTAAAAATCTAAACAAATCCATGGTTATATAAAAAACCCACAAAATAAAAACTGTGTTAGAATTAGCCATATGTTCAGTGTACTCAAACGAATATCATTCTCTGCCATAAACCGTTAGTCACTAAATAATTAGTGGACGATGCTGAGCAAAATACTGCGATTTCTCAATGGCAAGAAGATCAATCAAACGAAAAAACAAAAATACAAACAGCTTTAAGGTAATGTTAAACTAACACTTTCCATGGAAACGAGTTACAAAAGCCATTGGAGCATGTAACTCTCCGTGACAAGTTGGAATTATTGCTGCTGAAAGTGAAATCCAGTTTGATTTACTAAACCATTTCAGTTACAAACGTCTAGTTCCTATGCACTGTATAACTGTTTGAAATGGCTTGTGCAACACGTTTTGCAACTGAATTGCAAGCAATTTCATGAAATATTTCATCATCGTACCTCATTTACCAAAAACTCAGCAACTTCTGGTTCCACTGAATTATTGTTGGTCTGTACTTTGACATTATCATTTGAAGGTCCCTCACTGGAAAGGAATGATTCATTTAGGGCATCTTGGTATTCCTTCGCTGCCTTTTCAAAACTATAAGAAATTCATAAGTCAAAGCACAAACATTAAAAACAAATAAGTACAGGGCACAATGTTGGTTATGGCTAAAGCAAGCACGTGTTGAGTCAAAGAAGAATGTAACAAAGCGGCTTTGATATTTTCTGCACTATGAATCAAAGAAGTTTTACCCGAGCCGCTCCACAAGATACCCGCTCCACAGCCCACTTTTTCCTTGCAGGCATGCACTTACATAATTTCAATTTGCTGGCTAGAATCAATGAATTTTTGTGCTCCTTGCTGGGAAGTTACATTCTCATTAAAAACAGGTGGCTGGGAAGCCAAATTTTGATGAAGTCCTGGCTGGCAAACTGGAGTTAAAATTATCGTCCCTTGCTGGCTATGTGGAGGGGATTGAATATTCACAGAAAGAGATAAATCTTAACTTAAGTTAATAATAAACTCTTAATTATATTTGCTTTTTTTACTTAGAAGTCATTTTGATTATACGGCCCGTTGGGTCCTCTAAATAAATACTGCTAAAGGATTATTACAACTGGATTTCCCCTACAAAAAGTTTCAAATTTTAAAAACTTTTTCTTTTGTTTTTAGTTTAGGACATTCCATTTTTTAAAAATATTAGTAAAAAACAAGTAGTTCCTAGAGTAATAACTTAACATAGATATATGTAATGGAGCATAAGAAACTTCATAACTAGTTAGATCAGCGCTGTAAGATTCATTCTTGCTTGGAGATGAAAGTGGGAGAACTTTACTATCCCTTGCCTTATTAAACGAACTTTACTTCCTCTTCGAATCCCTTAGGACAAACATTACTTAAATAAACTTTAATTCCCTTCCCCTCCCCATAACGATAAACAGTATTTAAACGAACTTTACTTCCCGTTCCACTCCCTGAGTACAAACATTAGTTAAATAAACATTAATTTCCCTCCCCCTCCCCTACTTCATGTTATTTTCTCACTCACCATCCTTTTGCTTTTGATACTATTCCATTCATCCAAGAAAACCTCTGGCCACTCACACTGTGGGCCCAGGTGATCAGTCCGTCTAAAGCCTCTGGATTTTTCAGTTGGCACAAGGCCTTTGCCACCAATCCAACAACATGTGCAAAATCTTGCCCCTGAAGTTGTCAGCATCAGGAAGAATTGCATATGAAAATATTATTTATATTCTATTAGTAATAACAATAACTTAGCTTTTTAATTTTTTTTTCCAATATGGTCCTGCTCTACAAAAGCTATAACTCACTGCGACTCCTATGGAGTATCAGTGATTCAAAAAGGAAAGTTATAGTAAGTAAGTAAGCAAGTCGACTTGATTTGGGTTACACTAAATGTCCCTTAAGGGTTAAAATGCGGTAAGTATTTCTGTTCATTAAAAACTGCAGACAGAAGTGTTTTTCTAAAATATTTGATAGGCGGCGCTCTATTGGTCTTAATTGGAAGACAATTCCATTCTATGCATGAAGACACAGCAAATATTCGTCCATCTTCGGTTTTGCGTTTGACGTTTGGACAGAGGAAATTTAGGTTACAATACCTGGTTGATCTGGATTGATTTTCGCTGTTTTTCTTTAAACAGTCTTTTAAATACGACGGAACCATGCCCCGGGATCGCTTGTAGACAAGTATTCATAGCGCAATTCTAGATTTAACATAAAATGGAAACCAACCAAGACGGTTGAATAACTGAACGGATCAATAACTTGAATAACTTATCTAGCAGATCTCTTGCAAATTGCACCATTCTGTTGCGCCACTGATGTAATTTGCCACGTTTGCTGTCTCCTTAAAGACGTGGCCATTTACAATTCTCGAATTTCAAAGTACCGTAGAGAAAAGTAGATTTGACCAAAATCAAAGCACTTTTTGCTGAGGATGTTAAAATTGGACAATGAATAGTTTGAGAGAGAAAAATGAAATAAAGTGAGTTGCACCTTAACAATACCTGAGTATTCCTTGCAGCCACTAAATCATGAAGGGTGTGGAAGCCATGTAGCACGGTCAATGCTGGCGATCCATTAGCGATTCCTATCTCCATTACAGGGTCACGAATTCTAGTCAGCCACTCCTGACAAGTACCGCGATTGGTGCGAAAGAAAATTCTAACGGACTGCAACGGAATAGATTGTTGGGCTTAGGAAAGTGACTGGGGTAGTTATTAAGATCTCTCCACACGGTATCCAGTTCAACTTCCAGCTCTACTGAGATTTGAAGTTGTATGACCTTCTTTTCTGCCTAAGCTAACTCAGCTTTCCATCCTTCCGGGGTAGGTAAATGAGTACCAGCGTCTGCTGGAAGCTAACCTGCGATGGATTAGTGTCCCATCCAGGGTGAGTCAAAGACTCTCATCCGCTGAACACTACAGAGACCGGAGATAAGCGCCGGCTCCATGGGCCACTAGGCTCGTAAAGGATTTGGCTATAAACCCTGCTGTATATAGACTCCCTCCGTCTAAATGGCTTTTTAAAATATAGAAGTCCAAGTCCTTTTTTCGGGATTGTAATGCCTCTCCTTACAAAGACAATGGTATACGTTTGCGATACTTGTTGCAATGACGACACTATTGAAGCCTTACCGTGGATGAGGATTGGCGCCTGAGCCAAAGTGCTTGTGAGTTTTCTGAAGCAAAAGTGGTGGCTCGCACTTGGGACGATGTTCAGTTGGTAACCACACCGCCGCGTCGCCAGCATAGCTCCTCGCTCTCCCCCAGGGACATTTGTGGTACTGCTCTGAGTTGTTTATTCTGTGAAGATAACTTATGGAAATACGGCATTATTGTACTTGAGTTTGATCCAGCTCGCTCTTTCACTGGTACAATAGCGCACATGGACACTCAGTATAACGATATTTACCGCCGCCAGTTTAGCCTAGTTGATTAGGTGCCAGTCTATCGTGCGGGAGGCTTGGGTTCGATTCCCGACCGGACCAACACTAAGGGTCTTAAAATAATTAAGGGGAAGGTGCTGCCTTTGCTCTAACATATTCAAAATGGTAAGACTTTGCACTTTGGCTTCTTCTCGGAAAAGGACGTTAAACCGTAGGCCCTCGGAAATTTTTGTGTTTGTATGTACTTGTCTATCATGTTAAAGGTCCCCAATACACCATTTTACTAAAGCAAATATTTGTTCTCCCCAGTCCTTTGCATTGTTGGGGCAAAAACCTGCAAATCTGGTAAATTGGCCATTCCGGAATTGCGAGGGGAACTGGGGCGAGTTTCAAATTGTTTTAACCAATCGATAAATTGACACCAACATTACAGACGTTTGTATGAATTTTGAACTATGTTTCAAGGGCTATAACTTGGTCTCTGTTTATCTTAAAAGCATCAGACTTGGTAAAGTGACAACTCTGTATGCGATCTTTCATGTGGTGGTGTCAATTAATCGATTGGTTAAAATTTGAAACTCGCCTCAGTTCCCTGCGCATTAATAAGACAAAATGTGACCGAGCAACACTATTTTGCCCCCAGAGAGGCCTGAAACTGGCAAAAATTTGTGTTAATAAAATGGCGTATTAGTAGGTCTTTTGCCTGCTTAATATGACTTGAAACCTAAATAAAGTCGTTATTATTATTATGGTAATTATTAAAATAATCCGTTGCTTTTGAAACATGTTCTGGCCATGTGCTTTTCTACGAAAATATTTTTTGGCAATCTGTAGTTTTGAGTTGTCATTGGGTGGAGATGATCTGTCGGAGTCGCCATTGAGTTACAGCTTCTAAGGATGAATACAGGGGGTAGGAGTGATTATAAAAGTGGGGGGGGGGGCCCAGGTAAAAAAATTTTTTAGCCTCGCTCCGCTCGGTATCACTTACCACCTATTGTTTTATGCAGGAT
>JAOBBB020282761.1:0-19805 GCA_025331005.2 Zoanthus gigantus | reverse complement strand
ATTACATAGAGTAATTATAGTGCTAAAGTACCAGAGTTTTTACTGCTTAGTGTGATAATATCTTTCAAATTACAATGAGCAGATGTTTTCTGACCGCTCCCTAAACCTGATTGGTCCCGAAGGATTTTGAATACATTTGTTATCTCCAATTGACCCCGAACTACCAAAAATTTCAGAATTTCACAAAGGAAACAAGTTTCAATGAAAAGTTAATAGTTTGTAAATCTGTTATTCATCATTTAAAGGTTCTTTGAGATGTTGCAAAGAGCGATGCATAGTCAAAGATTCACTTAAACTTAACCAACCGAACATTGATAGCTCTATTAGTATCACAGTACTAGTGGACTATTGCATATCTTGCGCTCAATTGGTTACTTTACTAGGGGTCTGTTTTAATAGGATCACTCTACTAGTGGACATTGTTAAATCCTGCATTCTTGTTGGCTACTCCTCTAATAATATCTATTTTACATTTTCCTTAGTAGCCATTCGTGATACTAACAAACCATATCTCTCAGTATCATCGACTCCAGTAAGATAACCCCTTTAGTCTTATGAGCTGCTGAAGCGTACTTTATTCATTCACAATGTCAAATAATTGTTAGATACAGTGGAACCCCGATATAACCAAGTGCCAAGGGACTGTGAGAATTACTTCGTTATAGCACCGGTAACGAATTTATAATTGTACTCATTACAAAGGATTTTCAAATCCAGTCATCGAGAATTTCTCTAAGTTGTTGATACTAGTAGCTAGTTTGTGATCAGTGTAGATTTTATTTGTGGGTTTCACAAACAGATTTATAATGAAATCCCGATATAACGAAGTTACCAAAATAATACCAAAAGCTTCGTTATGTTGGGATTGTAACAAAACTGGTAGTAAAGGACAGCGAAAAGGCTAGTAGTGTATTTCATCAATTGCGTGATTTACACAGAACCAGAACCAAGGTTGAAAGTACTGTTCAACAGTTTACAGTAAAATCAAGACTGAAACAAAAGAATTCTTTAATAAAACAAAAGCGGGTCACAATAATGCTTTTTAGGCTCCTATTCTTAAATTAGAACTCACTTATTTTCGACTGTCTTTGTTCTGCCATTCGTATCACTGTCCGTTCTTCTCCAGTGACAGTGGTATCGGTATCACGCTAATCGCAAGTGATTACTTAAAACAATCGCAATAGCTTACAAAGAACAAATTAAAACCCTTGAAACTTCCGGTATGTCAAAATGTTTATGTTTTCAACAATTGTTACATTTAGGCTTGTAATTCAGTCGTCTGAAGTGGAGAAAACGTTGTTATATTGGGGTAAAACTTGTCGTCAAGACTCAATATTTGGTTTGTTAAAACAAGGTTTTCGTTATATCCGGGTTCGTTACATTCGGGTTCGGTATATCCTGGTTATGTGCCACAACAAATTACTGTAATTTTGCCGGGACCAAAGAGTGTACTTCTTGATAAAGGAGACTTCGTTATATCCGGGTTCGTTATATTTGGGTTCCACTGTAGTAAACAGCATCATTGACTCCAATAAGATAGCACCTTCAGTTTTGTGGGCTGCTGAAGCGTAGTCTATTCATCCACAAAGTCGAATAGTTGTTAGAAAGTACTGTAAGAGTATGTCCCTATTGTTTTCTAAACACCAGGCTAATGATATGTTTTCTGTTTTCGTTTTAGCAATGCTACAAGTGTAAACACGGTATGTTTGTCACTATATGTTTAGTATAATACTAATGATAATATTAAAATACTTACCAACTAGAATCAAGAATGAAAAGTCGGCCTTTTTTGTTTTTTCCTGAAGCATGCTAAGCTGTTGTGGCACTTTCTTCTTTGTGATTGGCTAATGTATTTAAAGAATCGAAAGAGTGCACTTTATGCTGAAATCATGCTGTTTAAAACCAATCAAAATCCAGGAATCACTCTGATTTTCAATTGGATATTATTAACTCACTCACTGATTCATATTACAGACTTCTGGGTCCACTTGTTAATTAGCTGGTTAACTTTAACCCTGGGTTAAGCAAACATTCAGGTCTTCTCTAAGAAACGTTTTATGGTTCTTATTACTAATACTATACTATACTATACTATACTATACTATACTATACTATACTATACTATACTATACTATACTATATATACCATACTTTTTAAACATTTCTTCGAACTTTAGAACATTTTTAGCATATATGTTTTTATTATCTTATTATTCTTTATCTACTGTATTACTGTACAGCGCTGTTAATCGTTAACTTATTATTATTAACAGCGCTATATAAATTATTATTATCATATAATTACTGTTCAGATTTTCTATAGAAAAAACTTGGTGACCCCCAGTTACAGCTCCTGTGCGTTTCTGTTAGATAAAAAGAACATGGGGTTACCATTGTACCCTGGGTTAGTGTTAATCGGCACTTGAACAACTGGGCCCTGTTTGTTTATGCAGATTTCTGCTGGATGTGTCTTGGGGACTGGAGAAACCATGGGTCCGAGTACTATGAATGTAGTAGATATAAATCGAACCCAAATATTACACACGAGTCGAAGGGTATTCAAGCTAGAGAAGCACTCAAGAAATATCTTTTCTACTTTGAAAGGGTAAGTCATAAAAGATATTATTACTTAGATATGAGTGTTTTACCGAAAAATAGACAACTCGTATTTTCCATACGAAACTACATCCGGGATATGAGTGAGATATTTTCCATATCCTCACTAGTGAAGATATCGCTGCCGTCATTCCTTTGTTTTTCGTTTAGTTTTTTTTTTTAATTTTCGAAACACTCATATCAATGTAATTAAAAGAAAATTACACGTTGGTTTAAAGATATGAAGTTTATCTTCTCGTGGAAAAGATACGCGCCACCGTGTAATATCCACCATTTATTAAATCAAAAGATGGTATTAATAATGGACAAAATGTAGAAACTAAAAGGTTGTTGGTCGTATGTGTAGATAAAAAAGATGATGTTCAATATTTGTTCAAACGACAGAAAAAATACAATTTACTTCATGAAAATTCTTTCTGTATGGGTTCAATTCCAAATTGGGAAATATTTTAAAACATACTGCAGCGTTGTAGTTTTAAATAAAGGAAATTTTAAATGTTTTTACTATATTTCAGATTATAGAAAAATGCAATATTAGGGTTATTATTATTAGTATAAAGTGCAATACAAAATAGTTAAAAAAAATTATCAAATTTACCAGAATGAATAGGAGCTATTTATTGAATTTAAAAAGTATACTTAACTTATAACATCTCGAGAAAACTACGATATTTTTTATTTTTACGGACATGTTTCGATGTGTCTCGCATCTTCTTCAGTTTACAAGAAAAAACGTTGAATTTGAAAGGCGAAATTTGAAAGTTGAAAGGCGCGTAACGAAATTCTCAAGTAAAACATTATAATTTAACACTCACACTCTAAACGTTTATTTAGTTGCGTTTTTATTTTACATTTTACGTTGTTTCTTGTAACTGAGGAAGATGTGATTCACATCAAAACATGTCTGTATTGTAGTTTTCTTGAGATCTGCTATACTAAACTTGCTACACTTTTCTTCCCGTAACTGGGAAGGAAAACGGTTTTAATCAGTGACTCTTTCATATTTTAGTGGATGTTGGATAATATATTACTTATGTTCTTATATCAAAAATATATAAAAATAATTTAATAAGGTAGTGTTCTTTTTCGAAGAAATGTTGTTAAGTTGTTATCAACAAAAGTTTTTGATCTAATCGATCATCTTCAGCCTGTAACAAAGTTGCTATGAGCTCAACTATTTATAGAGATGGCGGAAAGTTGTTAGTTTGTTTAAAGTTTGTTGAAAATATTCTTATTTGAGAATCATGAAAATATTTTTAAAACAAGTCTCTGGACTGAGAATTAACTTGATATAAAAAATATTATTTATAATTAATTATGTTTTTAATTTAATTATGTATGTTGAATTTCTGATTAATATCTACTATACTGATGTGTTTGCCCTGTATTTATTAACTATGTTGAATTAAGAAATAAAACATGTTTTCCGTGCTTTCATAGCCTGGTGAAAACTGAGGCGAACGTTTGGGAGAATTCGAGAGCAGATTAGTGAAAACCCGAGATGTAGTCGAGGGTTTTCACCTGCTCGAGAATTCTCACAAACTTTGCCGAGGTTTTCACCAGGCTATGGTGGAACGGACAACATGTTTTATTTCTTTTATAAAATTATTATTTTCATCGCTAACAAAGAGAAAAACCATATAAAAAGCGCGTACTGTAAATTCTCTCAACTCGAAGACAGTCAAACCACATTGCCATTTTCGTGCTTCATAGGGCTATGAAAACATGCACACTTGTAGGTCAGTCAAAACGGATGTACTATCCGAATTATTTTATAAAAAAGTATATCTTATCAAGTCTTGTTTTCTAACCACTAAATATATTTTCAAATAATTTAATGCTGCTAATGTCTGTAACTCGGCTGGTTCAGCATTAAAGCTATTTTAGGTGACCAATGACTGTGTGGTTGTTAATTTATTGAAAATTATTATAATTTGTAAAATTACAGTATGGTGGGAAATAAAAATTTTATTGGGATGTTTAAAAAAGGGATTTTTATAGTAAAGACGAATTAAAGAATACCGTGTGAATTGAGGAAAGTAAATTAATATTACGATTGCGTATGTTAAGCTGTGGTATCACTGATCTGCTCTCGAATTCTCCCAAACGTTCCCCTCAGTTTTCACCAGGTTATGAAGGCACGGAAAACATGTTTTATTTCTTAAATATTTTAAAACTTTACTTCTCTATGCCAATCAGAATGCAGAAATTTCTCACAGTAGTAGTAAAACCTGTCAACACAGCACATGCGCTGTTTCAAGATTTTAATTACATAAAAAAAAAATTCAATATTAATCACCCAATTGGAAGTCAGCAATTTATGTAGCAAGAAAGGGGGAGGGCATTAAAAGAAATACCTTCGCTCAAAATTTAGCAAATGAGGCAACCACAATTACTCTTTGATCTTTTTGACAAGACATCAAATGAGAAAAAGGGACAATGGCGAGATTCTAAAAATCAGTTAAGAGTTTAAGTCTCGGATAAATACCTTTCCGAGCGCTTAGCAATGCTCCTGGCTCAGTGATAATAAAAGATCTGGATGTCTGGAGAGTGAATAACACAAAGCGGGAGAAAGGGACAGTGGCTAGATTTTAGGAATTGATTCTAGGAATCAGATAACAGATTCAACCTTTTGTAAAATATCATTCTGAGCGCTTGGCGATGCTCCTGGTAGAATGATCAAGGAGACCTGGGTTTCTGGAGAGCGAACGATGCGTGCAAATGACGCAAAGCGAGAGAAAAGAACAATAGTAAGATAGGGGACTATTATTTGTTGTGAATGATGTCATTCTCATCCTAAAGTTATCTCAAAAATAAATAGTTTAGACAGTTAAGGGAAAATATATGTCAAGTGAATTTGTCAAATAATGTCAATTTCTAAAACTGAAAGTAATCAGGCAATTCTTTCTCTTGCAAATTGTGCCATCATAATTTGGCAGTGATGTCATTTGCAGGTATTTCCAGTCCCCTTCAGGATGTGACCATTTACCAAGATGGAGAAAGGTTCTCAAATTTCAAAGTACTGAGGAAAAAAGAAGATTTGACCAAAATCAAAACCGAAATCAAAAACGTTTTTGCAGGAGTGCTTAATCTTGTATGATAAATTGTTTGATATAAAAGCAAGCAAAAGGGATATTTGCACTTTAAATGGCTAACTAGGGACTTGGAAAGAAGTAAGTTTTCTACATTTTAAATTTAATTTACTTTTGCCAAACATTTTATAGCTGTCATGCTTCAATCCTCAGGTAAATTTCTCTGTTTTATTCTGTCCAACTTTTAGGAAACACACATAATGCACAATTTCGAAGAAGACTTCTATGGAGCAGAACTCGGTGTTATAATTTTGGGGTATATCAGGCCTGAGAAGAGTTTCCCAAGCTTAGGTAAGTAACCATTCAGTTTAGGGTTTATATGTTTTGTTTGTTTAATATTTTATTATCAGTGATTAACTAAGTGTATTGTGTTTCTCTTTTGAAAATTGATTATCATCACGTTTGAAAGGAAATTTGCTTTTACAGTATGCAATGATCTTTAAAATTATGTTCAAACCAAATATTGTTTTGGCACTCTGAAATATCAGTTATATTGTTTCACATTTAATATTTTTATCTCTCAATCACTTACTTCTCCGACTTATATATAGGTTTTCCAACACTTGATTTCATTAGATTTTTATCTTTAATTATCTATTAGAATGATACTCGTCAGGCTTTAGTTACACTTTTTGTTTTTGTCAGGAAATTATTGTGATTTCATTCTTTGCAATTGTCACTTTTTCTGTATTCTTAATACTGTAGGACAGGTGTTGCATGTGCAATGATACTGGACAAAAGTTCTGCAAAGCATGACTCTGAACTTCCTCATCACAACATCTCCCCAAAATGTTCACCAATGCCTGCCTTCTCACTTTGTTCATTCACTCCTTTTAATATTGTTTGGGTCTTCAGGCCTTTTTTAAAGGGTAAAAAATGCTTTTTAAAACTAATAATCATATTAAAACAGTATAAACAGGTCATACTAACTGATATTTAAAGTTTTTATAGTATTTGTAAGGATGCTTTTACACATAAAATATAATATAATCATAAGTTTATAATTCAAAAGTAGTATTCTAAACTGTTTTGAGAGACATGCTAAACATTTTAATCCTTGTTGCCTAAAAATTATTTTCAGTTCAAGTCTAATAGAAGTAGTGTAGCTTATAAATACCTATTTCAGCCTATAAATTTTTCTTTTGCTGATATTTAGAACAAGGTCTATACACAAGCCAGTATGTTGTAGATTAGAGCACTTGCTGTTATGATTCATTAGTGATCTTGGCAATATCTGCTTGCAAACTAAAGCTTGTTGAATGTTAGATAATATTTTTGCATTTACTTTTCAACAGAGTCCCTTGTGGAGGCAATACATACTGATATTGCTGCCGCAGAAAAAGCCTTGGAACTCCCAGAAAACAAATTCTTTCAAACCCACAAGTTCTTTGCTCAAACCGATTCAACAAATAATGGTATTGCAAATGGATCATGACCTAAAAATAGTTCATACCTTTCCAATGACAAGAACTAGTTACTTGTAAAGGCCATGTTACACAAGGCAAATTTTCCAGCAACATGCAATGCAATGCTGTCGATAAGGAAAAATTGCAAGTTGCTAGTGAGATGTCAAACTTGAGCAATTATTTTGCAACTTGCAATGCAAATTATTTTTACCTGCTATAAAATTAAATACGACGCAGTTGTTTGCAGTTAAAGACAACTGTGACATGACAGTTTGCGAGCCAGCTGCGCTGTACATGTTACATGCTGCAACTGGCTTTGCAACGTTGTGAAAAGTAGATTGTTCAACTTTTTCTGCAACTTGCTTTGCAATTTTCATTGCGTAGCCAATTGTACAGAGAGATGTTACACGCACAATTTTTGTCAGCAACTTGCTACGCGATGGGATTCCGTTGTAAGTTGCTGGAAAAATTGCCTCGTGTAACACGGCCTTAAATTTAAGAGGTTTTTAAGGTCAGTCCTTTCTTTCTTGGAATCTTTTTAGCCACTCATGCCTTTTGGTTTTAGGGTTGGAGTCCTGGAGTTCAGGATAAGAATTATATTTTAGGGAAGGATGGATAAGTTCAATGCTGGTTATTATTGATAATAATATTATTATACCAATTCCTCCCTCCTTGTGTTTGAGTTAGAGTAGGATAAAACTTATATTTGAAGGAGGGGCGGGTAAGGTCAAACCTGGTTTACTTGGAAACTATTAATCTTATGTACCCATCCCTCTTGTTAAAGAAGCTATTATATCTTCATTGATTAAGCTTGATCTTTGAACCTTGATCACTCTCCTCTCTTTGCCACCTCTATGCTTTTCTTTAAACAATTTTTAACTGTTAGGAAAGTAATGCATGTAAATACTCGGTCTTGATGAATGTATCATTCCTGTTTTTTCCTACTGTAAAAAGTATAATATTTGTAGTTCTAGATGTAGACATTGATATACTGTAAACCTTGTAAACTTTTAAATTATTATATATATGGACAAACTGAAATAAAATTCATTTATTTATATGGTTGTTTAGTTGTTCTTTGTCCATTTATGTATGTTAGTCATGTTTTCAGACATACTGGAAAACTACAAGACAGGTCTTCAAAGCTGTCTTTTTTTTTTTGAAAGCTTAGAAACAAAGTAATACATTGCAAGATATCCAAAAGAGAACCAGCTTATATAGTTAGTGTTGTTAAGTCCAAAATATTGAGTTTAAAGTTTTTGAATAAGCACATTTTAGACCATATTCAGCAAAACTTAACCTAAATTTTTGAAAAATTTTGTTGTAAAAGATCCTAATTCGGACTCTTTTGGCCAAAGAAATATTCTGAAATCACTTATATGGGCAATAATAATTTACTATTTTCTTTGGGAGAGGTGTTTGGTTCTCCTGATTGACAGGTAATTCACTAATTGAAACGAAGGTTACAAGCAGATCATCTTCGATAAAGCATTCCAACAATATTGCAAGTATAAATAAAGCAGTAAAAATAATAAAATGGCTGTTTAGAAGCAAAATATGCTGCACTTCCGCGATTTTTAATGATGACGTACAATGTTTCCCTTTGCTATTGTTTGTACAAGAGGCGGATAATAGTCGTACAGTGGCAAAATCTTAGCAATTTCTTTCATTTTTTTCTTTCGTGCTGAAGAAGTTGCTCATTTTTTTATTTCTCCTGTCGAACCTGCTATAAAAGATCTGCACCAAGAATAAACAGTAATCTGTCAATCGACATAACATGGGAGATATCAGGCCTTCGATTTACACTAAATTTACATGTCTCAAAAGTAAAGTGGAAGTACACTACAACTTTTCGCTCTTTCATGACCAAAACTTTCATTACAGAGAAGTGTTTGACATAGAATGTGAGTTCAAAGGTAGTTCTTTTAAGGCGGTATTAATGGTTTTTGGTAAAAGATTAAGGTAAGCTGGTAGGAAGGGTGACAAGAATTCCTTTGATCCGCCATATTTGCTCCCTTTCGAAGCCGACCAAAACCAGCCATGTTCAGAACTCCCAAAGTAAAATTTATCAGAAATTTAAAACAACCATTTCTTAGTTATAGTACCCCAAAGCAAGACTACATGCAAAATTTCAGCCAAATCGGTGTTGCCGTTGCCGCGACCTTTTAATATTACTCGAATTTTACAAAGTATCATGACTCTTGAGGAACTTATTATATGGAACGTGAGAGCCCGGTTGAGTAGGTTGAAAGCACGACCTTAGCCCGTTATCACATGATATAACCCAACAAAACTACAATATTGGCGGGAGTTTCGTATTTGTTCCAGCTACAGTTTACGAAATGATGTATTTAAGAACATTTGAGACTGAAATTCCCCAAATATTTAAGAACAATCAGCCTCGACTCCAAAATTAGTCATTCTTATAAAAAAAAAAAGAGCTGGAGTTGAGCAGGGAACTGGGGCGAGTTTCAAATTTTAACCAATCGATAAAATGACACCACCACATGAAAGATGGCATTCAGAGTTGTCATTTTACCAAGGTTGATGCTTTTGGGATAAAAGGAAATGAAGTTATAGATCTTGAAACATGGTTCAAAATCCATACAAGCGTCTGTAATCTTGAGACAGCTTCCCCCAAAACCATATAAATCCCCTCTTTTGTTAATAAAGTTATTAGAGATAGTTTTCTGGAAAAGATTTATTTTTATATTCCAATATATGCACAAGTGTGAAAAATGAATCTTTTTCAATGGTGATTAAATTAGAGTCAGTATCAAATTTATCAGCACTCTATTTACACTTATTTAATAATTATTTTCTTCTTATAACAAAAAGTTTGTATGTTTTGACAAAAAGCATGTCTGAACTGACACGTAAATATTTTTAGTACCTACTGTAAGTAATACCTAAATAAATATGTTTTCCACTTTCATCCTTCTCTGCCAGTGGGCTTCCCTCTTTTTCTAGTTCTTTTCTATAACGCTTGATATTCTTTACCATCAAATCTTTTCTTGTTAGCTCATAGTGATTGGGAAAATGATTGATTACTCTGGATGAAAGACAATGAATGTATCAATTTTAACTCTTATCATAATATTTCAAAAATAAACATGGCAATCAACAGTAAAAAATTAACTTCATCAGTTTTTTTTTGTTATTTATAAAATAATGCAGTTTTCTTTTTTGTTCTTTTTGAAAAAATTCTGGATGAGAATTAAACTACTATTTTTTTTACTTGACCTAAATAATTATGATTATTTAACAAATGATAATCACAGGTACAGTACCATAATAAATTACAGCTATATTCTTGTCACAGGTAACAAATACCTAAGGATATAACTGACTTGGTGAAAACATCAAAAACAATAATAAGGTACCAAGTTCTGTGCATTTCAATAGTTAATCAGTATCTTAGATTGCCTTTAACCAAAAACTCAGTCATAATCTGTAATTAGTGTTTATAGTACATACTGATCATCACCCAGTCTGTATCCAGTCTCTACATTGAAGATTGCCCTCACTGTCTGAACCGAAGCCCTGCAACATCGTCATTGATAGCAATAATAATCATTATATAAATATTAAAATCTAATTCATTAATTGTTACTTGATAAACAGTACATAATTGCCATTATGAAAAATTAACAATTTATCAAAACTAATAAAAGATATTTAAAAAATAGATATTAATTTCAAACAATTTTGGCTTTGAATGCTAACTAACGGTTAAACATTTGCTTGAAATTCACCAAATCAGTCTTGCTCCTTAACTTTAATTTGCTAAACTGTCTAACTGTTGCATAGCAACTGTTTAAAGTTAAAGTATTTTAAACAGTGGGATATATTTTACAAGACGCCCCAGTATATGTGTTATGAGTACTTCATTTTCAAGATACTAACAAGCTGTAAAAACACAAACATTTTTAAAATCAACTTTCTAAAATTCGGAAAACGTGTAAAGGAATACTTATCATACTTCATTTTTAGCAAAATTGTTATTTTACAAAAAGGAACACGAGTGACGCGACAACTACCAGTAGAAGTTCCAATCTTCGTCTGCAGCACACGAAATCCAACCTCGCTTCTCAAAGTTGTTTATGAGAACAGATTTGTCATTTTCACATAAAAAACGCACTCTTCCACTTGACATTATGTTTTGAGTCAGAAAAACAAAATAGAACTGTTATTCACTGCCATTATCCCGCCATTGTTGTTTTGGGCTTTGTAACCGGGCCATTCAACCGTGCCATCCAACCGGGCCTGGCAGGTATTTTTCAATGGAGTGAAAGGAAGCTATTTTTTAAAAAGAGCTAACCAAAAAGCGTAATCTTTGGACGCGAAGGCAGCTGCAGATTTTAACAGTCCAAATTTTTAGTTAAAAAGATGGCTTTGTTGTCTAGCACTGTAAATTCACGGCAGTATGTGATTCTTATCACAGTACTGTCTGTGTTTGCGGCATTTTCTTACGTTGGTTTTCGAGAGTTTTTCATGAATCCTGAAGACAATAGATGTGAAATGACGTGGATGTACGAATACCCAGAATATCTTCCTGTCCCCCTCGGCAAGAAAGTGACCAGAAGATTTCCTAGTTACAAGTTGTATCTGTATGGAGAAGGAGAGTACGCGGATAGTATCAGGCGATTTCAGATGAGAGGTATTCCAGTGCTTTTTATTCCCGGCAATGCCGGCAGTTACAAACAGGTGCGTTCTTTGGCGTCTGTTGCTCTGCGGAAGGCAGAAAAAAGCGCATATCACTTCAACTATTTTACTGTCGACTTGGCGGAAAGTTTTTCAGGGATAGCTGGCGGTTTTCTTGAAGAACAGACGTTTTTTGTCAGATTGTGTATCTCGCGTATTTTAAAATTATATTCCAAGGCAAATTACCCTCCGAAATCCATTGTTCTGGTTGGTCATTCAATGGGTGGGCTCTTGGCAAGAGCTCAGTTTGCTCTGTCAGGTTTTGACAGCTCTCAGGCCCACACAATCATAACGTTAGGCAGTCCACACCAACACGCTGTAGTTTCATTGGACCCTTACTTGGATAGCTTTTATGAAAATGTCAACAGTTTCTGGTCAAGAGAGTTGTATTTAAAAAACTCATCCTTTCAGAATGTGGTGACAGTGTCAGTTAGTGGAGGTGCCAATGATGTATTAGTTCGATCTGGAATTTCTTCTCTGACAGGGCTTGCAAAGGCAAACCAGACAATCAGTGTAGTTTCAACAGCAGTGCCCAGAGTTTGGGTTACTATTGATCATCTCTGCCTATGTTGGTGCAAACAACTAGTTCTGGCTATCAACAGAGCATTGTTTGACATGATTGACCCAGCCTCTCGACAAATTTCTGAAAATAAGAACTTAAGAATGCAAGTAATGAGGCATCATTTTGTTTCACATTTAACACCCAGAATTGCCTCACAAGAACACATCAAAGACACCTTTAGGAACATATCTGTAGTTCTGATCAAGGATGATTTTTGGAAATTCAACACAGTATCAAGAGCTGCCAAAAATGGAAAACAATTTTATGCCTTCCCAAGCAGAACATCATCACAGTTTACTGTTGTTACAAATCTTAACACAGAACATTGGCTGTTTGGATGCAAAAAAATGTCAGGAAAGACTTGTAACAGTTTGGTGTCTTTGTCTGTCTATATCCAATTGTACCCAGTGACAGATTCAGTTCTCAAACTTGCAGTGTTTCAACCTCATAACTTCCGAAAATTTTCACATTTTGTGGTTTATAATCCAAATCCCAGAGACTCACAAGTTCTTATTTGGACTGAGTTTCTGAATTCTTATCCAGCTTCTCAAGAGCTCAAGCTTCCATGGTTTTATGCAAAAACAAAGTTTGAAATCCCAGTACATGACCATCCACTATTTTTGAACTTCACCATTCCCTCGATATCAAAGGCATGGAAAGTTTATACTTTTGCTGTCACTGCGACAAAATGTGAGGAAGAAAACAAAAAAATAATACTTGCAGCTCGAATCCATGTGCCCTGGTTCAAAGAAGATGTTTATTTCTTTTCAAACACAAGTGAAATGAGAATTCTGATCAAATTACACCATCCAAAACCTAAATGGTTGCAGCGTTCAGTTCAGGTTCATCTGTTAACCCAACATGAATGCTCTTACACTTTAACAGGAAAAATGGACACTCGTCAGACATTGGGGCATATTTTTAGATTCTATTCTGTTCAGATTCCAGCATGGGTTTACTCAATGTTACTGTTGGTGTTGTCATGGCAACTGTCTGTAATAGTCACTGAAGGACATTGCCCCTCCTTTTTTGAGCTTCTCTCAGGGATTTCGAAAAGTTTGAGAATTTTGCTTTTGTTACTGCAGGCACATTTTCTCATTTCACAATTAATATTGTCATTTTTTGTTTACAATGAGGAAAAAGGACACCAAAGTTGGCTTCCAGGTGTCCATGACTTGAGAACATTTGATTGGATTTTGCCACTAGTGTTTGTTTCCTTTACAGCTGCACTAATCATTATTGTTATGTTTGTGTGGGGAGGTGTGTTTATGCGATTGGGAAGTATTATTTTTGGCTTTGGAACTGAACCTGTCATTGTTAAAGAAAACACAAAGTTAGTGATCATCTCTGAAATTTGCATTGCAATGAGTTTGACATTTTTGTCTTTATTTGTTTGTGGTGTGGTTGCTGTGATGTTTGCCTTTGTTCTCTTTGTAATCAAGAGTTGCCAAGTTGAAGCAAAGCTGCAAGCTTTCAAAAGAATCTCTTCAAAAACAAATTTACAGATTATCAAGTTTTTTAGTAGCATGTGCAATTTTTATTTAACTGTCTTCTGTATTGTAATCTTTACAATTTGCATGAATTTAGCAACTCTTGCAGTGTGGATAAAAAATCTCCATGTTTCATACAGACTCAGGATTGATCCTACAGCCTATATATCCTCAATACTTTGCCTCAATATTGTCCGACTTAGCTTCCATCGACTCCCAAAAATACCTCCATCATTAGTGTATGGGTCATTTGTGTTTGGAGTTCTTGTCACTCATGCTCCTATTGTGCCACTTTATTTAATCCCATTTGCTGTGGTGTTGGTGTTCTCGGCAATTAATGTGCTTGGAATGATGGAAGATGTCAGAAGTTGGCAAGCTGTGGCAAAACCAAAACAGCAATAACTCTTTTGGGACTTTCTTCTGAGCGAAATTGTTTTTGGTGCAATCATTCACTATCATATAAATGTACATTAATAATAGTCAGCAGAACTATTTGAGTAATGGATGACTGCAATTAAAATAACAAATGATATAATTTAAGTACTGGTAGCTTCAAGTTTTAAAATTTAACTGTAGTTGCTATAAGTGTTATAAAAAAACTGATACTTCTTGCATTAGCTTTTTGTAGAGCAATTCAGTACAAAAGTTTTTTTTGCTAAAGCACATGATATTAATATTATTAACCTTCAAATGCCTAGATTCACAGCTAAAGCTTCTTCAACTCAAGTGTTGTTTTGAACCTACTATCTTATGCATTAAATTTTTAATTTACTTTATGTGTGGGCTGCTTGTTGTGCACATTGATTAAAATATCCCGTTAAAGTATTTTTTAGTGATTTATATTATTGTCATCAAGACAAAGTGTTTATTGATCATGAGGAATAATACAATAATTATAAATCTTTAGAAATTTAAACTTATTGGCTTATCAGAAATTAAAATATTGCTTAAGTCGTTCATTCCAAATACAACTGCAAATCATGCTTCTACATTTTTATGCAAATCATACCTTTGAATCTGTTATTAATTTCTTAAAATCTATTTAATAAGTCAAATAAGATCTCATATACTATTACTATGTTGTTTGTGTGTCTCAGAATCAAAGCTTATTCTTTAATCCTGCTCAATGGCGGCAACATAGTAAGGCTGGGCCTAACTAGAAGATTGGGCAGTTAACTTAGTGCTAACTGAATGCTCTATTACAAATTACAATTATTTCTTTTTCCCCTACAGTGTATTATAACTTAAAAAAGAGACAGAAATTGTAAATAGAAAACATTTTGAAGATATAAAAAATGTTACAAATTTATTAATAAGCATGACTAAGGTTCAAGTAATTGCACCGTTTTGATCAGCCAACCATAAAGCAGGAGTTGTTACAACAGCCAATCACAAAATTCAGGAATAAAATGGACAATGTCATCAGTCAACCAGAAAAAGTGGACAATATGATCATCCAATCACAAAGCAAAAGTTGTAACAACAGCCAATCACAATTGTGGAAAAAAATGGACATTAAAGATTTTAGTTCATTCTTTCAGATAATCGTCTTAAAAAATAGCTTGAAATAAATTTCAAAATGAATCGAAATAATTTCTAATTGAACTTTTTCTTGTACAGTTTAGAATGAAATCAGGTTTGTGGTTACAAATCAAGCGCTCATTGAGCTCAGGACTTCAATTTTTGAAATGTCCTTTTTTATATTAAATATCGTACTTTAAATCTGTTATCTTGGTCGATATCTAACATCTTTGTTGTTTCAACCATCATGCGATAGAATCAATTGGTTCGACTTCGAGTTTTTTTGGATGTTATTAATACAAGTGGGGTTTTCAAAAAGCAGCTAAATTGCATTAGCCTAGGGTGAACTATCGCGAGTGCAAATTTATTACTGGGTTGCCTGTGGTAAACCAGTCATAAAAGCGGGTTGTTTTTTCCCTTTCTTTTAGCCATAAATTAGTAGGACAACAGTAGTGGCCAAAATACGAACTAGAACTCTCATTTAATGAACTCAGATATGAAATGTCTCCTTCGACCGACTTAGAAAGGTCTGTGATGCAATGTTCATGGAATATAATAGCTTACTAAATAAAGGTGAACTTAAAAATGTTGTTTCTCTTTTTTTTATTTTGCTATCTTTTATAGTTATGTAAAATAGGAATGTATGCTAATAGCGCTTGATTGATTTGGCGATTTTATATTGATCATTTGCTGGACTGTGATATAAACTTCATATTTCTTTTAGAAAGAAAAAAAATAGTAACCTTTAAAGTCAAAAACATTTAGTTTGTGCTAGAAAATATAGAAACAAAAGAATCGTTCGAGAACTAAGTTTTGCTACTGTTAAATTTGTTTATTTAATCCGAAAACAAAACACAAGTGCGTTGGTTCTCGAAATCGATTTACAAACGTAGAGTGCTTGTTTTTTTAAATATTCGTGCACCGCTTCTCTGATAATTTAAATTTTGTGTTAATTCATCCATGATACACGCAACAGGAAACCAGAAAGGCATAAAGTTTGACTCGAATTTTACTGTCAATGATTGATAATTCTGTAAACGTAATTGGGTGGGCGTGGTTGGCCTTCCGACCACAAGGTCCCCGGTTCGATCGATCTTCGGCTTTCCGGAGATTCAAATATTTGCGTGACCTTCTTTTCATTCAGCTTTCCATTCATTCGAGGTAGGTAAATCTGTACCAGCATCTGCTGGGAGCTAACCTGCGATGGATCAAAGACTCTCATCCGCTTAACACTAAAGAAACCAATGATAAGCAGCTGATCCATGGGCCACTTGGTTTGTAAAGAATTTTAGCTTTTTTCAAATGTAATTGGTACTCAAGGCGAGACTTATGGACAGAATTTACTTAGCTTGAGTCAGACAATTATTTGTTCATGTTATCTTCTGTGTCGACCGCAGAGTTGACAAAATTGGTCATCACGTCCGGCTTGACTTCAAAATCAAGATGTCGAAAACTGAAAATGCCAGTTTTTGTAAACAAAGTCAATGGTCATCCACACTAGAAAATTCCAGAATTTAGTAGGGAGACCGGTCCTGTTTTTATATATCCGTTCCTTGTTTCTTGTAAAATATTGTAGCGACGTGTGTCATAGCTACTTAAATTGAACAGATATATATATATAGAAACAGGATCTCACTCTCAATACTAATTCTGCTTTTGACGTCATGGACCAAAAAATAATACGCTAGTTATCAGCCTCCCATCGCTCGGTCAAGGTGAATCCGGAAGTGATTTTTCCAAAAAAAAAAAAAAAACGCAAATTTCACCATGAACTGAAAAATCTTAATCGAATTTTTCTTGTGCCATCACCATTAGAAGGGAAAGGGCATTTTATACACACAAACCCCCACACAACTGATATACACACTTTCGAAACGTTATCAATACGCCACGTCTGGTTGTTCATCTGCGCGCACCGAGTTCCTTTTCAGTTTCAGTTTAACAGTGCTAAATAATAGACAAACTAATCCAGGCACGGATGGTCAGCGGGCATTACATGCTCGGTTTTCAATTAGTGATCTGAAACGATCCACATCAGACTGTAATTCGACGGCTGTAGCAGATAAGGCATTCTATACAGGAATGGTTCTTACAAGCAATCAAAATTTATATGCATTTACTGAGGATGGTAATTGTCTGTAATTATATATATATATATAATGTAAGCGCTGAGATCTATATTTTACCATATCGTTAGGGAACGGAATGTCTATTAACCTATTTTGGATCAAAATTGTTCCACTTTCGTCGATTTTCCACCAAAACCCAGTTAAGATCTGCGATCAACTCTTTCGGCTGCTTGTTCTTCTATAGTTGTTGAGCGTGAATCTTGCTACTCTGCGATCCACTGATTCGATGGTCTTTATATCTTTTGAGTGTATGTTGATCAGGTGGAAGTGATGTACTCTAACTTGGGCCTAACCAAGCATAAGTAAGCATGCTCCTCTATTTGTTTCGAACATTCAGACAAATTCCTTTGTAGGATGCCCAGTACTCTTTTAGCCTTAGAACGAAGCTTGTTGCAATGCCGCGACCACGATAAATTGCTTGTGATGTATACTCCGAGATATTTATGGGATGCCACTTGTGTAAGGTTACTTCCCAGCATTGAATAGGTAAACACAGATGGCTGTTTCTTTAAGGTGGTAACAAAGCTGTAGTACTTAGAAGGTTCCAGTTGCATTTGCCGATCCTCAGCCCACTGAGATAACGTTTTAGGATCTTTTTGTAGTAGAATGTGATCCTCGAAAGAATTGATCGATCTATAAAGCACGCTGTCATCAGCACAAAGGCTCGTTCTGGAAATCAAATTTATAGGCAAATAATTCACGAAGATCCAGAACATGAGAGGGCCGAAAAATGTTCCCTGGGGTACACCAGGGAACAGTTCTCTCCTGAGCGTAAAACGTGCCTTTCATCCCGTCCAGTTCGTTGATTTCATTGGTGGTCGGCTGGCCGAGGACCACCCATTGAACCAGTCAAACACTTTATCGGTCAACACGAGCAAATACCCATTTTTTAAAGAGTTGGCGTTATTGACTTAAGTAAACGGGATCGCCTAATTTGGAACGAGGGTTGGTTAGGATAAGTTGGTTAAAAACGTGATTGCGATATTTTGTTTCTATATTCAGTTAACTGTGAAAGTCATTAACTTATTTGCAATAATCCAGGCCCAGGGATATGGTTGGAAGGCAAGTTGCTTTCCACACCTTTACTTTTAAATATATATTTTTTTATACTTTTTATGGCGATACCGTTCTTTCTGTGTTAAGCCCCAGGGAGCATTTTTTTTTTCAATCGTCTTAATGGGGAATGGGGTTATTAGAGAGGGGGCTTAATAAAGAATGGGTAGCTTATTAACAGGAAACGTTGAAGAGCAGAAACTTGTCCACAGGACGTCTGCCTATTGAGCTTTCATTTTTATGGTGCCTATTTTTGTCCCGCGAGGGATTCTGCTCGAAGTTTACGCCAACAGGTCCTGACTATTTAGTAGATGGACTTACAGTCCCAGGACACGGCGTTTCTATCAGCACTTTCAAATGAAAAGGCATTGATAACTTTGAAAAATGAACTCAAAAAATGGCCAACAAATTAATATAACTAAGGCTAACTGTCAAACATTTAAAAACCAAGAATAAAATATTATAACTTTGAAGTACTGTAGTACTGAATAATTGTTCAAAATGTCCAAAGTTGGAGTATGACTAGAGAAGGGGGTTTAAAAGGGAGCCTAATACAAAAATAAGGGTAATAAAATTTTAACCTTGAGCGAGCATGGTTGGTGCAGTTGATAAGATCTATTAGTGTCCCATCCAGGGGGAGTCAAAGATTCTCATCCGCTTAACACTACAGAAACTGGAGGAGATAAGCGCCGGCTCCATGGGCCACTAGGCTCGTAAAGGATTTACCTAGGGAAAAGGGGCAACATATTTCATTTTACAAAACATGTTTCAATCGATCATATTCAGTTGGATTGAAAGTTACAACGTATTTCTAGTTACACTACTTATAGGGGGCGGCGTGGCTCGGCAGAGTTGGGCCGGGATTTGAATGCGGAAGACTCGGCCTATTGAATGATTTATCCTCGGTGATATAGGGGCAAATTCACCACGCTTTGTAAATAGCCAACTATATTTAGCTTCCTACCAGTTGGGATTCTAAACTGAGAAGCCCCTTTAGGGGATTTGTCATTAGGAAAGACCTCGGCGTGATGCAGTTCAACTTCAAATGCCATGTAGTTCGTCGAGGCCCGTATCGGGCATGGCACACCAGAGAGATTAGGTATTTATATTTATTTATTTATATCATTTTAATATCTAGTGTACAATAGGCTGTACGAAAAATAGGCAGTCGAGGACTGCATGTGGCTACTGCTTCTTCAAACTAGTTTTAAGGCTGCGACAGTATTTCATTC
>JAOBBB020282673.1:0-10883 GCA_025331005.2 Zoanthus gigantus | reverse complement strand
TCTCTAACACTTTTAATCACAAAACCATATTATCGGTTTAAAAAAAAAATTTTGTAACTTTAAAAAAAACTTACTGTTTTTGTTATCTAACAAACTGCTTAAATCTGCCTCTGAACACTCTGGAAAACGAGCTGTTTTTTCCTAGAGGAGGTCGAAACTACGCATGAGTAGTGTCATATTTGTAGGAAATTATTTGTAGGCCAAGTGGTGGCCCTTGCGCCAGTGAGAAAGAAAGAAAACTTCTATCGAATGATAATATGTATTATTCTTATTGTTGATATCAAACCATTTCAAGCATTCAAATGATTTCTCCCTAAAACACTGACAAAATGCAAACTTTTCAAAAACAAAAAATTAGAAATCAAAGACTCTATCTCTGTATGAATTTTAGGAAAATGCGGTTGACGTTCTTGAAAAGGCAGTTTTGTTGCATTCATCGCAAGCAAATAATTCTGAGCCTCAGTTCATTGTGAACATTGGTAAAGGACTAATTCGTGGCACCTCAAACATCGTACAAGCTACCTCTACTGAAACAGAAATTAAGATTCCTCATAAACCCGCTGAAAGGAACCAAGACGCGTACGAAGATCAACTTAAGGTAGTATGTTTTTAAAACAATAGTTATTTTTAATTCTAGGAGCGTCATTGGATGTGAGTTGGCTGATAATCATCTCATAAAACTAATATAATTGTTTTATTAAATTTCGTGAACTTCCCGAACCCTTCGATATCTAAGAGCGATAGCCAAATTTCAGAACGACCAAAAGGCGACATGGTAAAGACTACAACCTCAGTACAATAATGCGTTATTGTACTGAAGTTGTAGTCTTTACCATGTGGAAAACCATTTTCATTCCTTAGTTGAATGCAAATTTGAAAATTAGGCAGGGGGCTCTGCCGAACAAAACCACTACCATCTAAATTTTGGCTCGATGACAGAGATACATCAACAAATCAAAAATTTAAAAATTTAGTTTAGTAATTGTTAACTTTTAAAATTATGCCGAGGAAACTATGATCTTTTTGTGTCTTAGACGTTTTGCTAAATTTATTTTTTACAAGAAATCTTTCGTCGCTTCCTTGCTGTAACTTCTATTAGTTTCCGAGATAAATGTGAGAAGGTGACCAGGTTCTATATTATTTCATTGAAACGGAGTCGCTCGAAGACCAAAAACTTTGCTGTGAACCAGCAACATATTCTCTTGTCGGTCAATGTCAATAGAAAATAATAACTCAACAACCAACGATTTATTTAATTAAGAGTAAACTTAATAAGAACAGCAAGACTCAAACGAAACGAGCAAGCAATTTATTATTTTACTGCAAATAAACTCTAACTGTAACAAAATACTGTGTTTTTATCCCATGCTAAAGATTATACATTCAATCAGATGCCAGGAAAACCGTTGCAAATTCTGCGGTATGCAATGGGTACTAGGCAACGGGTACTATGCAACGGGTAGTATTCCACTCTGCTTTCCCGCCATGACGTGTGCGCGAGAGCCATTTTCCCACCATTTTGTATTTTAGAAAACATTACACATTTTTGATAGTGTTGGGAATTTTCTTTCATTTGAGTAGATTGCATTAGAAAGCAAATCTTTTGATTTCACTTAATTTCATACTTTTATTTGTATTTCATAATTCGATTCATAATTGAGTATAAGAATATTGTTGAGGTAAAACGTGTAGTCTCGCACATTTTGTGGCTTTGTTATTTTCACCTGACACATGGGATAAAGTAATTATGCAATGCTTTCGAATCGGATACCGTGGAATATGCCACGCGTCATAGCTGAGTAAGGAAAAGAAGATCGTACAATGTTTCTATCTCAGCAGAACCGGGAATCGAAAGCAGGACCTTGCGGCCAGAAGACAGAGATCTTACCAGATACACTGACTCGTGCCGCCTTTGTAAGAATGAAACCATCTATATAGTTTTGTTTGTGAAAAAAGCAAGTTTCTAACTATAGATTGCTAGAAATGTAATTAAATTAATGTCTGTCCCCATATTGCTTTTTTATCTTTTAGATGAAAACTATTGTCATCCATCAATAAACTCAGAATTCAAATAACTGAAGAAAAATTCTATATCTAGATATGATTTCTAATCAAAAAAAAATTTGGAACTTAAATTTTGACCGAGCGGCAGGGGGCTGGTACCTGTGACGTAACAACAGTGAGACATCCTTCGCTATAATTAGTGTTTTACAAAGAAAAAAGTGACAAACAAAGCACTTTAAACTGAGTTTCTCTGCTTTTTGCCGTGTTTTAGACCGTAAACGAATAAAATTGTTGTGTTGACAATGTTAATGTTCAACCGGACGCTACACTAGTACCTTCTCTACTTCATTACATCAGAACTTCATAATAGCATTAACGCTTGGTCAAAAGTCGACAGCAATCACAAAACTGTCTTATTTGCAAGTCTCAAGAATCAAAAAACATAACAGGAACAGCAAAAAAGTGTTAAATTTTGAATTTAGTAATGGTAAAGGCTCTACTTTTCAGCTAAAAGATAAAAAACTGCGATATAAGAACTTTAAAAGTTTTAATAGCGTAGTAATATATAGCAAGTTTCGGGTCAGTGACAGACCCCAATAGCGGGTTCATTTATACAGTCAATAGTATAAACGTTTAAAAACTTTCCAAAATTTACAGCGCCAAAAAATGACAAGGAAGTCCCTAAAACTGGTTGATGAAGTTTCAAACAGTCTTTTAAATACCAAGTTTACTGGTGAAGAGCCTACAGTGTTCAAGACCGACACATTATCACTGACTCTTGAGCGTCAACTGCTAGATAACGTGGGATACAAGACGATTAATGCAGATGGGAGCAAAATTGCCTTGCCATCCGTTAACGATCTATTTTCAAAGAACTTGATCGTTAACAAAACCAGTAGAATCTCAATCGACTTGCAGGTAGCAAAAGTTCTTGATTGACTAATTAATTAAAGATGAAAGAAAGAGGAAGGGACCAAAAAATAAAACAAATAAACGAAAAAGCCAATAGATAATTAAATTAATAAAAAAAATAAATTGATTGATTAATTAATTGATAAATACGGAAATGATTGAATGAATAAATGAGTGAATGAATGAATTAGTGAGTGAATGAAGAAGTGAGTCAATGAACGAATAAATGATTGAATAAATGAATAAGTGAATGAATGAGTTAACAAAAACGGGTATAAAAATATCTGGATAAATGGAATTATGAATGGACGAATAGCTACACTGATTGATTGATTGATTATCGGAGTGACCGACCAACTGATTAATTGATTGATTGATTGATTGATTGATTGATTGATTGATTGATTGATTGATTGATTGATTGGAGTCATTGATGAATGAATATGATTCTCCTAAGTGATTGCTTTTCATCAATGCTTAATCGTATTGAAACAAAACCAACATTGACACAGATAATCAATATTATCTTTCCGTAGATAATTTCGCTGAAGAAGAACCCATTTAACTGGGTAACAAGTTCATCTGCGGTCAGATCCTCTGTAATTGATTTTAGTTTAAAGGACAACAAAGGGAAACCAATTAAAGTTTCTGGTACTCACTCGCCAATCGAGCTTAACCTTCCGATAACCAGAAATAATATGAGGGACAAAGGCAGAAAAAAGTTTTTTATTAAACCAAGTGTGGAATTCGAAAACATGCAATATCATCAGATTAACATTACATCTTCCGAGGCCACTGTAATTTTACACATTGAACCTAAAAAAAATGCCTCGTTGGAAATTTATGTTGGCCACAAGGTACGACCAAACCCAAAACACAGAAGTGGTTTTTTCAATACAACTATACCGAATAATCGCTCATGCCTACGCAAGACTTCTAACCGTGGATTATCTTTTAGCTGTACCTCCAATCCATATGTTGTGGTACTAACGAGCCGCATTACAGGAGGGATAGGAAAGCACTTTGTTGGTATTAAATACCAACAACTACAAACCAACACTACATTAAGTGCATTAAAAGTACCAGCTCGCACTAGAAGAGATGACGTTAGTGTTGACTGCAAAGGTCAGAGTGGCCGAATGAAACGTTCCTGTGTCGGTATCAAAGCTCCCCCTACCATCCCTCCCCCGACGTCAAAACGTGTAAATCCAACTTATAACGACACCACAGATACAAATTATACGTTTACATCTTCCGTTGCCAGTTGTGTTTACTGGGATGAAAAGAAGAAGAGGTGGAGCTCAGAGGGATGTGAGGTATGTATATTATCTTTATTGATCGACATTAACAACACTACCGCGCTCAATACCATGGTGTGACAATAACGGTGGACAAGTATATCAGTGTTGTCATTGCCGTGTAGACATTAGTTTTAACGTTGTCCATAATTTCACTTAACGAATAGTTGCAGCAACTCTGAGAATGGCGGTAGCGATGCTATGACGACAATAAGCCCTAAAAAAAACGCTAAACATTTTTTTGATCATGAATTTAGTAATGCAAGGAATCAAAACTTGTCTCTAGTTTGTGTAGTTTTTAAGCAGATGAGCGCCTTTAACTCTTACTGGACTGACCACTAATCCATTGCAGGTAAACTGCCAGCATACGCTGGTACTCTATGGAGAGTTCAGGTCAGGACTTTGTGGTTGTTATCAAACACGAAACATTAATGATTGCTATTATAGTAAGGGCAGTTGTGTCACAAACGTTTTCAGCAGCAAGAAGCATGACAGTTGCCGCGACAGTGACAGTGGTATTGGCAGTGGTGATGGCAGCTTGAGAATTCACAAGGCCTACTCGACATAAATTTATTTAAATTTGAAAAGTTGTAAAAGAAAATATTATGGTCGAGGAAACTAGGAATCATTTGAGGGTAACCATCACGGTAAGGCAGTAGTGCTGATGGTCACGGTAACGATTACGGTTGCGGGGGCACTAAGCTGTTAAGTGTAACGGTAGTGCATAATTTAAGTAATCAATTTTCACACCGAAGCTCATGCTATTATTCAATAACGAACCACAGTCAGTGGTATAATATGAGTAAGAGCTTGGAATAAGCCAACATCTGCAACCGTAGACAGCTGTTTTGTCCTTTTTGGGACTCTTATGTACGGCGTAGTGAGCGGAGAATAAACCACTAGCACGAAAGTGCCAATTATCTATTCATTCCCAGAAGCTGTAACTTTATCTCTACTCAAACACATCATATTCATTCATTGACAAGTTAAACTAAGGATTTACCAGAAATGAAAATAAAAATTCTGTAAAAATTCACATTGCTCTTTTAGCAACATCAATGGTTTTTAAGGTTATTTGATTCATTTGGATATGGGATAAATTGAACTTGTCTCAGGTAAAGTTGCCTATCCATAGAACTTTACTTCGATAAACTATGAGATATGGCAAGTTTATTGTGGTAGTGAAAATTATTTCCACATTATTGTCTTTTTTTTTAAAAAAAAATTAACATTTGCTTTGTTTCTTTCAGGTTGGAATGAATTCGTCCACCGAAACCATTCAATGTTTCTGCACTCATTTATCAGCATTTGGTGGAGACTTCTTTGTTGCTTCCAATCCCATTGACTTTGACACAGTATTTCTTGAATTCAGCAGGATTAGTGATACAGGAAATACTGTTGTCCTATCAACCGTATCTGCAATATGGCTGCTCTACTTCCTGTTCATCATACTAGCTAGAAAAGCTGATAACAACGACCGGAACAAGGTAAACGTGAAACTAGTCGCTGTTATGAACCTTCTCTGACTAATTTTGAACCGCACCCTCTATCGTATCGTGAACAAAAACTATTGGTAAGGTGTGGCACATTTACAAAAATTAAAGTTTTCAAGCAATCGTAAAGCAAACATTTTCAGACGGTAAATGTAAATGACCAAATTTTTAAGTTTAGCATGTTTCGGCAGTTTATCACGAAGTATCTTCAGTGCAACTGACTTAATTTACAATGACGTTAAATGTACATCCCATCTCATTGTACACTTCATTTAGATAATTTGAAAAAAAAGATTAAGAAAGGTGGCAATTAAATAAAACATCAATATTTTCTAAAAAAACAATTGTCGAGCGATATGGTTTGCGCTGCCATCTAATCCCTAGGATCCGCGTTCTCGGCTCTTCCGAGCTTCGAACATATATGTGTATGTGCCTTTGTTTGCAACAAAAACTGACTCACTTTTCCATTCTTCTAATGATCGGTAACGCAATATATGAAATGACATGAAATATATGAAACACGAGAGACAGTGTTTCATCAAATTTCCAAACACCGAGAAGAGAGTTGAAAATACGACGCGCAGGGTGTATCTTTGGCGAAATTCGTGGTGGTTTATCAATTTACTTGTGCGGGATGTAATTCCTGTTATATTGGTGAAACCAGTCCCCATTTTTCTACTAGGATTAAAGAGCATACAGTAAGCGATAAAAATTCACATATTTTTAAACATTTTTCGCAATTTCCTTCATGCAAGGGCATGTACACACCTTCTTGTTTTCGTATCTTGGACTCAGCGAATAGCGCTGTTGATCTTAAAACTTAAAGAAGCTTTTTATATAAATAAGAATAAACCTGACCTTAACAAACAGTTACATCATTTTAATCTTAACTCTTTAATTTCCGTTTCATTGTATTGTAATGCATTACGTCATTTTGTAAATAATTTATTCATATTATGTACTTTATACTTGTAATACATGTCACTTATCATTCTATTAAACTGATGATGGCATAAGCATGTCGAAACATGTCTTTGAAAATAGTTGTCCACTGAGAAGAGAGTTGAAAATACGACGCACAGCGGTGTATTTTTGGCAAAATTCGTGATGTTTGGAAATATAATGAAACACTTTCTCGAGTGTTTGATATATCTCCTCAACTGAAACTAGAACTAAGGAGTAAACGAAGAATTAAAATCTTAAAAGTATTTGCTAATTAAGATCACATTGCCAAACCATGATCACGGCTATGTTTTTTTTTGTTTTACCTTGATGAATTATTAATGAGTTTTAGAACCTTCTAGGGAGATTCAAAAACTATCATCAGCTTAACACTACAAAAACCGAAAATAAGCGCCTGGTCCATTGGCTATTATGCTTGTAAAGGATTTGGCTTGGCTTCCCATCTGGGGCTCGGATTTTTTCCGAGTTTCTCCTTGTCTTTACATCATTGTATTTATTGTTTCTCTTTAAACTAAAAAAGTATATTTGAAATTTATAGAAGTTCTGAACATTCGTGCTAAAGGGTTTAGCTCTGTTTAGATAATTTTCAAAACCTTAACATTTTCCACTTTTGATGTTTACCTATTACTTTTATAGGGTTATGTATGCGTACGAATAACTGAGGTGATACCAGAAGGCCATAGGTACGAGATAGAGATCCACACAGGGATATGGAAGGACTATGGTACCACTGCAAATGTAGGCTTGGTTATATATGGAGAAGAAGGAAGCACCTCCCCTATAACGCTTCCAAACTCCGTTTCAGGAATGAGATTCTTTTCTCGAGCAAGTATAAACTCCTTTAAAATGACAACACCTAAGTCACTTGGAAACCTACTCGGAATCAGGGTATGGCATGATAATAGTGGTAAAAACCCTTCGTGGTTTCTTCAAACGGTAACAATAACAGATGTTGAAACTGGGAATCAATACCACTTTCTAGCTAACAAATGGCTTGCTGTTGAAAAAGGAAATGGGAATATCCAAGCTGAAATTATTACCTCAACTGAGAAGAATCTCTCCAACTTGAGAAATTTAGTTTGGACTCGTAGCGTCGAGGGATTCAGCGATAAGCACTTATGGTTATCAATTTTTACAAGACCTCCCCATAATTCTTTTACCCGGTGCCAACGCATTTCCTGTTGTTTATCGATATTGTTCGCCACAATGTTAACCAACGCAATGTTTTACGATATTAGAATAGATGCTCCAATGGATGAAACATTTCGTTTAGGTCCTATAAAACTCAGCTGGAGGCAATTCAAAATTGGTTTGCAAAGCAGCCTTGTAGCCATACCCGTTAATGTTCTTGTTGTCACTATTTTCAGGAATACTAAACTAACAAATGGAAAAGCAGAAAAAACTCAAGGCTGTTTGCCTTATTGGTTTACATACGTTGGATGGTTTATCTGTGTTCTAATTGCCACGATTTCATCTATCTTTATCGTGTTTTATAGCATGATGTGGGGTACACAGACTTCTAATGAATGGCTAACATCGATATCAGTGTCTCTATTTCAAGATATCCTTGTTTCACAACCAATTAAGGTGATAATCAGTGCCTTTTTGCTTTCGTTGATTTTCAAAAAAGTTCCAAAGCTAGTCTTGGTGAAGGAAGAAAAAGGTCTGGAAAACGCCATAGAGGTAGAAAAACAAGCCTGTGTACCAGAGAAGGAAAATTTGGAAATATCTAGACAATTTAGGACCAAAAAACTGGCAATGTTCATTGCGTTGAAGGAGATTTCTTTGCTCATCTTGTTTGTGGCGTTATTATTTTTTGTTACATTTGGAAACAGAAACGAAGCGCGCTATCTTCTAACAAGTGCAATAAATAAAACGTTTGCAAACGTTGAAAAGGTACGTTACCAATTTTCTATTCCTATGTTTGTATTTGTGTACTCAAACGTAGTAGTTAAAAAGTACAGATAGGCCAAGATTTAAAGTTTTGTGTATTCTTTTTCCGCAATAGTTGACTAATCTGTCTTTTATTACAAAAGCAGTATAGATACAGTGCTAATTCTAATGGGAGGTAACCTGCAATAGACTGGTGTCTCTGCCAGGGGCAACTCAAAGGCTCTTCTTTGTTTAACAAACAGATATCGAAGATTAAAGATAAGCAAAGGTTTCTATGGCAATAGTGTTGTAAAAAGATTTACCTTAGATAGAATACTGAAGCAAAAATGTAACTTTTTTTCAGTTTCCAGATAGATTAATATTAACTGACGGTTTTTTGTTATATCAGCTTTTAGTTTTTGCGTTTCCATTCCCAAGGCAATAGAATATTAACTGAGTGGTACGGATAAGCAGCTATATTAAATATTAATTATTGAAACTGTTTTTGTACCGCACCGATTTATACAACGACTGTAATAATGAATGCAGTATACAAAATGCCGCATCATGTAGGATCTGGAAAGATCACAGCCACAGAATGAATGAAACATAAGTAATAAACGAATGGCTGGAAAACTACGTTAAAATTTTATTTGTCAGTGAACTAATATGAATAAGAGCTCGGATTAAGCCAGAATTTCAACCGTAGACAGCTGTTTCGTCCTTTTGGGGACTCGTCAGTAAGGTGTAGAGAACTTGAGTAAACAGCCAACTAAAAGCTAGCTGTTTATTATGCTCAAAGTTGTAACCCATTACCGACTCCAAAAACACTGATCCTTTCACTGCCAAATAATTTTTAAAGCATGGTTTGGCCATGTGAATCCCTACAAGATTGCTTTGTCAATCTGGATTTACTTTAATCAACCAGACGAGACACCCTTGTACCGTATTTGTTCCGTATTTAATTTTAGTGAGGCATTACAAGAAAATGGTTGGCAAGCATTATGCGAGCAGTCTAAAACATTTGAAGAAGATTGCTTGATAAGTTCTTGGAATAGAGTTGATTATGTTGTTTTCCTCGATATATGCTCTTTAGCTTCGAGATACTAGAACTTTCCTTTTCTTGGAGGAAAAAAAGAGAAGTTTTGAAGAATATTTTTTTCTTTTTTTTAATTAGTTGAATTATGGAAGTATAAACAACATGTGTAACTTACCCAATTAATTATTTAAAGTTGCATTGTTTCCAACAGAATACAAGCCTAAATAGATAACGTTTAATTCCCTTAGGTTCGTGACATTCCTACCTTTTGGCGATGGGTAAAATCCAAACTTATTCCCGGTCTCTACCGAGTTGACTGGTACAATGGGCAGCAGTTTGAATATGACGAGGGTTTCATCAGCAACAGATACGGCTTCTTGGTTGGAATGCCCCGTTTACGTCAACTCAGAGTCAAACCAGGTAAGTCCAACTTTCATCTAATCAAGGGCGAAAAGCTTCATGACAAATTGAATTACAAATAACGCAAAGAATTGACACAATTAAAATGCGATATTTACAATAAGCAAGATATCTTAAGTTTCATGTGCCAGTGACGCTAAATGTAAATACAATTCACCAAACGTTGCGTTTCAAATAGCTAGCTTTTCAGTTATTAAGGAAGGAATATTGTCTCTGTTAGGTAAACATTGAATGTGTGGTCCCTTGGGAAACAGGTTTGGTTTCCCAAGGAATGTTCAATCCTTGTTATGTATAATAATTACAGCATACTACACTATGAGTGTAATAATGCTTCCAGAATTTCGATAATCTACTTGCAAGCAAAATTTTCTAAAAAGTGCGAGACTGTTCTAGACGGTTCGAAAGCCTGGAAAGGAAAGTTCTGGAATGAATTAAAAGAATTATGCCCTTTTCTGACATTAGTTTTATTTCAATCAGTTTTATTAGAATAAAAACAGTTTACTTTGTAACTAGCAAAGTCCACGCTCGCTGGACCAATTTCATAAATGGCGGGCCTTTTAAAGTTCCTTTGTTTGTATTCGGAGATGGTGGCATAACAGGATTCGTTTTGCTTGCACATTCAACGATGAGAAACTATTTTATGAAATTAAACCAGAAAATGCTACAAAGGAATTCAAACCTTAATCAAGGCGATTTTGGTAATACACTTTAATAAAAATACAAACGCTAAAAACTGACGTTTCGATGTCGCTGACATCATTATCAAAGTGAAGTGATAAGGTTCAATGTTTGAATTATATTAAGATCGCAAAAGAAAACTATAATGATAAACAAAGTAAATAGAGAGCAGTCTTCCCAAGGGATACCATTAAACAAAAACTT
>JAOBBB020282586.1:0-10884 GCA_025331005.2 Zoanthus gigantus | reverse complement strand
TTTTAAGAGTTTATATTGTTTTGGGGGACGCTGTCTCAACATTACAGACGTTTGTATGGATTTTGAACCATGTTTCAGGGTCTATAACTTGGTCTCTGTTTATCTTAAAAGTATCAAACTTGATCAAATGACAACTCTGAATGTGATCTTTCACGTGGTGGTTAAAATTTGAAACTCGGCCCAGTTCCCTGTGCAATTCCGTAATGGCCAATATTACACAGTGATCAAACCCGACCGGCAATTCAGAACACGAAAAAAATGTTGAGAAGAAGAGCCATAGGCGAGTGTTTCTTTCTTTCTCGAGTATTTTCAAATGCCCGGAGTGGCTTATCACAATCTAACGAGAGCTCATTATTTATCGAGAAGACCTGGTCGTTTAACTTTAACCAAACTGGTTATTTTTTTTCAAAGCCCGTCTTGAGTTTCAAGCAATTTTTTAGCACCCGTCAGAGGTTCCTAAAAAATTTCAAGACCCTGTCTGAAATGAAAAGACAGTAAATATGAGAAATAACTTTGTTCTGTAACCGTTTGATGTACATATGACATTGTTTGAGGTATTCAAGACCCTGTCTCTTTTTACACGACCCGATCTTTCCGATAAATAATGAATCCTACCTAATGAAGCTTTTTTACCTATAGTTTTGCCAGTCAAGTTAAACAATTGTAAATAAATGTTAATGGTCTGTATATTGCAACGAAATTATTGAAATCATTTTTAGTTAAAACATCATGCGACTGGATAATTTACTAAGGATTATTAGTGCTCCGTTGTAAATGGTTAATAAACTAGTATCAAGGGATTTCCCCCTAAAACAGAAAAGTCAACAAGACAAAAATTGTCCCAGAGGTATAGCTCTTCCTGAATCTTCACTTCACATAAGAAACCCAAAAAGTTAATTTTTGTAACGTGTAATATTTACAAATCAGACTGAAGATTTCATAATCATCATCAAGTGATGTAAAAACCAGAGGTTTCGAGCGGTTGCTCCTTGTCGGAGCTGAGCACTTCAATATTTTTTTAAAACAAAATGCTTGTCCACGATTAGTTAGTCTTTGTATTTTCAAAATTCAGAAATTTTTCTGCTTTGTTGCAGGATGATGTAATTAAGGACATAGCAACAGGTTGCAGAAGCTTGTTGTATCTCAACGTGTCACGCTGTAATGTCTCGGACGCCTCTCTCAGATATTTGAGCAGGTGTGTCATCTTCTTAAATGTGTACGTCCATGTAAAGGTCAATTTAGCAATAGTGGAATAAGTCCAGTGTTATCAATACAAATTGTCACTACAAAACTAGCTGATGACACAACGCAGACTTTTGCTTATCCTATGTAAACACTTTAATAACCCCTTAAAGCTTCATGTTTCAACTAAACGCTCATCTCTCTCAAAAACCCCCTCTTCCCGTCTAGAGCTTCATGTTTCAGCTAAACCATCATCTCTCTCAAAAGCCCCCTCTTCCCGTCTAGAGCTTCATGTTTCAGCTAAACCCTCATCTCTCTCAAAAGCCCCCTCTTCCCGTCTAGAGCTTCATGTTTCAATTAATCCTCTATCTTTTATAAGCCCATCTAGAGATTCATTTTTCAATTAATCCCTTCCCCCTTTCACATAAGCCCCCCGTCTAATGTTTCATGTTTCAATTTATCCCTCTTTATAATATGCCCCCTTTTAGAGCTTCGTTTTTCAATTAATTCCTCCTCTCTAATAAGCCTCGTAGAGCTTCATGTTTCAACTAAACCCCTTTCTCATAAGCCTCCTTCAAGTTTCATTTTTCAATTAATTCCTCCTCTCTGGTAACTCCCCGTCTAGAGCTTCATGTTTCAACTAAACCGGCTTTTTAATAAGCGTCCTTCGTTCAGAGCTTCGTGTTTCAATTAAACCCCCATCTCTCCTAAGACCCCCTTACAAAACGATCTTCTTAGTTTATATTTTCCCTTTTAAGAAAGAAAAGCCAAAACACTTTACCACTGTGGTTAGCAAGCTTTTTCTCTTTTGTATCTGCTTAAATCACGCACTTATCAGCGTACACCGTTCATAGCGTCATTGCTACTGTTGATACTATTATCACTGTTCAAGTCTTTGGCAATGGCAAGGAAGAATACCAGATCCAGCAACGATACAGCGAAACCTCAGTCGATCTGCACCACGTGCATTCAGGGCTCAAAGTTTGTTAATAAAGATGATCCGAAATTTTTACATCAATCATTTGTCGTCCTCATGCTGATTAATCTAATTTATCCTTCTCACTGTCACTATCGTCATCGTCGTTGGTGTCAAAATCGTTATCATTTCTTAGTTTATTTTTCAAATAAATAGTTCTTAACCGAGCACCATTTCTAGAACATGATCCAGACAGAAAAAAACAGTTGACTTGCTTATCGGGCAATTATGTTTTCAGATACTCCATGTTAACTACTCTTTTTTGTTCTTCTTCTTCAGATACATGACAAATATGCAATACCTTAGTCTTGCTTACTGCTACAATTTCACCAACAAAGGTCTAAATTACTTGGCCACCGGTAAAGGCTGCCATAAGATTGTGTTTCTGGATGTGTCAGGTTGTGAACAGGTTAGTGTGTTACCTCCGCATTTTATACACATCTTACTTCATGTAAGTCATAGTCGTAAAATAAGTTGGATAGTACGTGCATTTTGATTGGTCAACTTACAAGTGTGTTTCATCGCGCTATGAAGCACAAAGATGACGTGAGGTATATAATTGTCTGTTACTAAGTTGTGAGAATTTACAGTTTCATTAAAGAAATAAAGCTATACTTACGATCTTCATGTAATGTCTTTTTTTTTTGTTAATTCGGAAAATAATAATCTTATAAAAGAAATAAAACATGTTCTCTGTGCCTTGATAGCCTGGTGTAAAAACCTGTGCAAAGTTTATGAGAATTCTCGATTATGTGAAAATCTTTGACTGTGGCTCTGATTTTCACTTATCAGCTCTCGAACTCTCAAAGTTTGCCTCCGTTTTATCAGGCTATGAAGGCACGGAGAACATGTTTTATTTCTTAATTAGACACCCGTGCCACCTATTAAAGATAGCTCGCACTTAAATCTTTTGTGATCCTTGCCGTAAACGGTGTAAGAAGGTTTTAGTGATAGCCTTTGCTAGAGGAACTCATTCTGTATGTAGAAAATCTCAGTTATGTCAATAACAAGAATGATAACAATAATTTATTTATACAAAATTCAGCTATAAAGAGCTTTAAAAAGTGAGCCTCTCTAGTGAAAATTCATTTGTTTTCCAACTGCAGATAACATCTGAAGGCTACAAATATATTTCAATGGGTTGCAGGAACCTTAACACGGTTGTGTTGAACGATCTTCCTGGTCTAAGAGACGAGTGTGTCCAGGTTAGCCAGTCGTAATTTCTATCTGATCCTTTCTTGATTTGATATCTGGTGTTTTCGTCTTAAAAAAATCCCAGGGATAACAGTGTTTTTACAATGCTTTTATATTCGTTCGTTCTTCTTCTTCATATTGTTATTATTAATATTTATGTCATTATTGTTATTATTCAAATTTATATTATAATTATTGATATTAATAAAAAGTCCTGAAAAGCCTCGTTTTGTTTTGTTTTGGAATTTTTAAGGACTTAAAAATAATTGTTTTATATGGCTACTTTTCTTGTTTTTGGTCTTATATTGTCTTAAAGTTTTCGAGTCGATTTTTTACTTTTTGAAAACACTGACTTTTTTAGTTGCTACTTTTCTTGCACTAAATCCTTTGTTATTCAATTCACAAATCACTACGAAGACCGCTGCTGAGCCCACACTTGTAGGGATCTACAGGTACTCTTTCAACACAATACCTAAACTTTATTTAATCTTCTTGTGTAAGCAAAAGAATGCAAGAACTGGGCCAACAAGTACTGGATGAGTCTCTTCGCTACGATCCAGTCAGCTTCTGATGCTGGGAATATCAGGGGATTGTTCAAGGGAATCGAGAAGGCAATTGGACCAGTACAGTCCATGTGTGCCCCACTGAAAATGTCAACTGGGAGACAATAAGCGACAAGACCAAACTGATGGAGAGCTGGGTGGAGCACTACAGTGAGGTTTATGGTTGCACGAACTTTGTTTCATCTTCGTCCCCTGCCAAGATTAAAATGCTACCCACATTCCTCAAGCTAGATGATGTTCCAGCCAAAGACGAACTCTCCAGGGCAATTGTGGAGATATCATCTGGCAAGGCCCTGGGGCAGCATTGCATCCCGCTTGAAGTTTTCAAATGTGGTAGAAGTCAGCTGCTTGTCGCTGTCCAAAAACTGCTGTACAGGTGATGGGAGGAGGGATCGGTCCCACAAGAGATGAGAACCAATACTCTTCAACATCCTTTTTTCAGTCCTTCTGAAACATGCATTAGGCTCAGCTGATGAAGGTATCCTGTTGCGTACCCGATCCGATGGGAAACTCTTGAACCCTGCATGCCTATGAGCTAAGACCAAAGTCTGCGAAGTACTGCTGTGCAACTTCCTTTCCGCAAAGGATACTGCCCTTGTCGCACGCAGTGAGGAGTGAGGAGGAGCTCCAAAACCTTTGCCATCGGTTTTCTGGTGCATGAAATGGCTTCAGCATCAGTATCAGCCTAAAGAATATGAAAGTGATAGGCCAAGGGTATGATACTATGCCCGTTCTAACCATTAAAAACTATACATTGGATGTTGTTCCACAGTTCACCTACCTCGGCTCCGCAACCTCAGACAATGCCTCCCTCTATGTGGATTTTTGAAAAGAATTGGAAAGGCTGCATCAACCATGGTAAAGCTTTCCCCTCGAGTATGGGAAAACAAGAAATTCACCACGAAGACCAAAATTGCTGTCTATCGCATTTGCATAGTGAGCACCTTACTTTACGGCAGTGAATCCTGGACAACTTAAACTTGGCAGGAAAAGTGTTTGCGCACCTTTCACATGAGATGCCTCGCCGCATCTTATCCATTTTCTGGAAGGACAAAGTAGTGAACAGTGTGACCCTCGAAAGAGCAGATATTGCCTCAATGTACACCCTCCTCAGCTAACATAGACTAAGGTGGGTGGGTCATGTCTGCGGAATGGACGATGGTCAGACCCCCAAGGAAATCTTGTATGGGGAGCTAGAACATGGCTCGAGGCCTATTGGCAGATCAAAGCTTCGATTCAGGAACTCTGCAAGAGAGATATGCTTTTGATTGGTCTGCCTCCCAACAACTAGGATCCACTCGCTGAGGAAGCAAATTAAGGTTGATGTACAGCCAGGTTCTTCTAGCAGGGAAGAGAAAACTGAATGTCGCAGCTGATGCAAAGAGGGCGAAGACGAAAGCTGCTGCAAAGGCAGCATAATCAGCATGCACATGTGGAATCAATCTTTACTTATATGGTCTGTGGTTGTGTCTGCCGATCTAAAACTGGTTTGATCAGTCACCAAATAAAGTATTCTCAGCTGCGCTAAGTAATGAACCATGTCTGACAACTGCCGACTAACAACAAAGGGATGGCAAAGTTGAGACATTTAAAGCTTGATCTTTGTTCCCTCTATCTGTCTTCACAAAGACTTATCCCCCTAAAAAACACCACAAAACCAACTTGCAACCTGACTCTTACAAGTGTGAGCAAGTTAACGCGTTGTAAAATGAGGAACATTATCTGTCCTCAGTGAGCTAGGTTTTCAACCAGAAGCTTGAGCTCGCCTCAATTCGTGTTTAGAGTTAGGAAAATTATTTGAGTCCAGCAAACAAGTAAAACGTATCACCTTTCCTTAAGAAGCCTAAGTTTTACTCAACAATAACTATTATTATAGCTTGTAACTGCATGTTCTCCTGATTTACAGAGTTTAACATCCGAACTTCGATCACTTCGAAGTGTTTCTGTTCTAAACTCGCCTTTTCTTTCGGATGCGGCTTTCAAGAGCTTGGCTGGCTCACGGCGACTTCACAAGATTAGAGTTGAAGGTAAAAAATCTGAATACAGTTAGCTACTTTTTTAAAATCAGGTTGAAATGCGTCAGTAAAACAACTAAAGGATGAATTGTATTTACTCTTTGCCGTCAAGTTATTGATATTTACCAGCTACTAACTAGAACAAAGAGTTTTTCAACTTGCATTGAAAAAAGGATGGCCAACACCCCTGAGGTGCAAACATACTTAAATTAGCTTTATAGGTATTTTCTACTTAAAATAATTTCTTTCTTTCTTTCTTTCTTTTTTTAACACTGACTTTAACTACATCATCATCACCATTATCATCATCATTACTATTATCATCACCGTCATCATCACCATCATCATCACCATCATCATCACCATCACCATCATCATCATCATCACCATTTTCATCATCACCAGCATCATCAGCATCACCACCATTATCATCACCATCATCACCATCATCATCACCATCATCATGATCATCACCATTTTCATCATCATCACCATCATCATCACCATCACCACCATTATCATCATCATCATCACCATCATCATCACCATCATCATCACCATCATCATCATCATCATCACCATCATCATCATCACCACCATCATCATCACCACCATCATCATCATTACCATTATCATCATCATCGTCACCATCATCATCGCCATTATCATCATCATTAAAAAAGCACATGGTGAATAGTGATTTAAAGACCGAAAATTGACCAATCAGCACCTTAAAGAACGAGTTATAGTGGTACCCAAGCGTTTTACAGTTTGCCTGTCCTTTCCCGTCCTGCAGGCAACAACCGCGTCACAGATGCATCCGTCAAGGCGCTTGCAAAGAGTTGTCCCATGTTGGAACATATTTATCTTGCTGATTGCCCTCGCCTGACAGACTTGTCACTCAAAGCTATGGCAAGCAATAAACACATCACTGTGCTGAATGTGGCCGACTGTGTCAGGTATTGATTGTACAGTACCAAGGAGGGTAGGGTAGAGTTCAGGGGGTTCCTAATAGTAGCGGGGGTGATTTATATTGTCTTGCACATTTTACTTAATTCCGTATAAATAACTTTTTTTTATTCTATATTAAGGGAATAAAACAGCATTGCGCGTGTTCTAGACAATAATAGAAAACGCTATAACGTGTAGAACACTCGAAAAGCAGAGAAAAAACTCGGCTTCGCCTCGTTTTTCCTCAACACTTTTCTCGTGTTCTCCTATGTCATAGCGTTTTACAAGCGATAATGTTTTATTCTTTTTAGAAAATAACTTCACTTCCATCCTTCTGAAAAACTTCTCTTGAGTTATGTGACGTCATTTCGTGATTTATGTTCAGTTATATAAAAGAGCCAAACAGAGCGCGCGTTATTTCAGCATTATTTTCTAAACTATGTTAAAACATAGAAATAAAAGGGGCTTTTTTGAGCAATTGATAGAATATACTTAAATTCAATATAGTTTAAAAGTTTTCTTATAATCGGAAAGACTGATGAGCTCACCAAAATAGCTCACTGCGTTTTCAAACACTATGTACGAAGAAGCTTAGTCAATGTATTTGGAATAAGGTGTTAAAACCTGTAGTACTTGGTCTGAAATATGGTCAGGGTTTAGTAGAAAGGGTAGAAGAATACCTGAAACGCTACTAAAATCTATACAAGTACAGGCCGTACGTTTACCAAAGTTTTCTTCATTTTCAAAGATGATAAATGGCTCGAGAATCAATCGTAGCGTGCGAAAGGTGGGGATCAAGTGAAAGCGAGAGCTCAAACTATTCGCAACTCTCAATAATTATCTTTTTAAAAAAACAAAGGAAATAAAAAAGCTGTTGAAGTGTGTATTTAAAAAACTTACAGTTATGATTATACAGATTTGAATCTTGAGTTCCCTCTTGAGCTATTCACCCAGCAAGGTTTTCCATTATTGTTACAAGTATTCGGTCCCGGACTGTATACATGTACAATTTTCGCCTTATGTAATATTATTACGAAACTATAAAAGCACACACAGTAAACATTACAAGCTACTTGCTCTAACTCAACAGGATCCAGGATACAGGAGTACGTCAAATTGTTGAGGGTCCCTCGGGAGCGAAACTCAGAGAACTCAACCTCACCAACTGCGTGCGAGTTAGCGACGTCACTCTGCTTAGGATTGCACAGCGGTATGTGTCTCAAAATCTAACCACACAAATTATTAAGATTGTTATGTTTTGGGGCCTTGTTTAGGATACTGATTTGGACATGTTGACCCGCATTCAGTTTTCGCTCTTACGGCTAACTTGTCTGGCTTCGATCACCATAGAATCAAATCCAACACGGTTCGTACGACTGGTTTGTCACCTGTTAATGGGAATTCTTGTTTAGTTTGACTTGAAGTTGGTTTAATATACAAATGGTTACCTGAAGGAAGTGAATATTTGCTGATGATATTGTTTCATATCTGCCTCATTAGCTTACAACTTTTGCTAGCGAATAAACAAGGATAAATACGATTTTAATTTAAAATTTGAGTTCTAACGTTTGTCAAGCGAACAAAGTGGTTAAACATTTGAGTCTATTCATGTAGTTTGTAAGAAGATATCGGTCTCAGGCGATTTATCAAGGTTATATGAGGCAAAGAATACAATGGAGAAGAAATATTAAGAGCAATTCAGAGGTGCGATTTGCTGAACAACGTGACGTCAAACAAAAATCAGAACCAGGGTGCCAGCTGCAAAACAAGATTCTTTAGAATGCGCGAAATACGTTCAAACGTAAGATCGTTCAGGAACGTTTTCTCCAAAGGTAAAACGCTAGTGCACTACCTAAACAAACAATTGAAATGCTTTATCAGCAAACGTTTCCAATGTAAGTATAATATATTGAAGATATAGGTAAACGCTTGCTTTTTTGTGTTTTTATCTGAAGGTAATCGTTCATTTTACTTTTTTCTAATTTTTAAAATTTAATTTTATATTTGCAATTAAGCCGCACGGTATTTATTAAAAGCATTGTCGGTTATATCAACTGCAGTGCTTTGTGGTTCATAAATTAGTTGTTTCGTGTACGATATTTAAGGGTTAGAGACTGTTGTGAGTGTTTTGTTCACAAATAGACGCCCACTTTGGCCATACAATGAACAAGAACTTCGAATGCAGAATTTGAATTTAACATATAAAACTTATGTGTTGTTGAAACTAGAGCAGGGCTGTGACGTTGTCGACCGGTAATTCTTCTACCATGTGGTCGATTTTGACCAGTTGCGCGCATGGATTTTGGACCGTGAACAAAGGTTGCATATTTATCTAGTAAAACATTAAACCTGTTTGTGACATGGTTAATGAAGAATTGTTTGTATCAGGTTTTGGTTTCAAGCCTATTTTACATTTTGTCCAAAGGTGCCACAATCTTGTTTACGCCAGTTTTTGTTACTGTGAACACGTTACCGATGCAGGCGTAGAATTGCTAGGAACTCTCACATCTCTGACGTCATTAGACCTGTCAGGTTGCAACGTACAGGATCAAGGTGTAGCAGCCCTGGGTAACAACTGTAGGTGAGATAATAAATACGATACACACAGACCCTGAATAGATATCTGTACTCCAGCCACAAAGTTTCAGCCTTCTCTCTTCTTACTTTTTTGCCAAATTTAGCTTCCTTCCAAACCGCAAGGGCCTGGGTTTCATCAAAGGTTCGGCTGAAATTTTAACATTTGCGCAACCTTCTTTCCACCAATGCTCATTAAGCTTTGCTCACTCAACAATTTTGCTTAAGTTTAAGTATCAACTTATGCTGGAGGCTAAATTGCATTTGGTAAGTAGCCCGTCCAGATCTTTTTTTATTTAAAGCTATTTTCATAATCTAATATTGTGACCTGCCGACCACTCTAGACATTAATGTAATCACTGAAACTCCAATACCATGGAGAAACTAAACATAAGTTAAACGAGCGTTGTAACAATCGCGGTATAACAATGATAAACACTAATACAGCTTCAGAATACTTCAGGTTAACATCTAATCACTCAGCCTCAGACCGAAGATCAGTAAATAATTTTTTTTTTTAAATTGGGTAAAAAAAAAACTTGAATATATGTTGTGTCGACCCTTTAAATTTTATTGAAACCGGGAACGATGAAATTTTTTAAATTGTGTTATTGACTTCGTTGGATAGCTTTATATGACTCCACCACTCCCTCTGGCTTCTGTTCATACCAGCTATTAGCTCTTTCCAATTCACATTTACCACAAAGTTGCCAGTGGATATACCATGCCACGTTATCATGCCTTCCTATATATTCTGTCTGTGTCAGCTTACTGCACTCACTCGCTACATGGGCCATCGTTTCTCCCTTACTTCCGCACACTATGCACAAAGGGGATTTTGCTGTGTGATCAATATGAAATTTCGTATTATTTGTTCTTAAAGCTTGTTCCTGGTCGCTGCATATCATGGCCTCAGTACATCCTTTCAAATCTCCTTTAGCAATCCACTGCCAAGTTCTATTTCAGTCAATACCTTCCTTTTCTCTCTCATACTGTACATGCATTCTTTTCTACTTCCATTCATTCTTTTTCTCCTTTACTCCATTCACTTTGTACTCCTTTGGGTCCACAGCCTCTGGGATGTTGACTACAGTACTAACTCCAACTTTCCTGAGTAATACCTCTCCACTATTTCTCACATACCAACTCAAGTTGTTCTCTTCTCACGCAGCTCTCACAACTGATCAGGCCTCTTTCTCCCTTTTTACTGGGTGCATATATTCTGGCAACATCACTTCTAGGGTGTAGCTCCTTATTCATTGTCATGATTTTTCTAAACTTCCTATTTCTTGAAGTTCCTCCTTATTCCATTTAATTATTCCTGCTTCATACCTCATGACCGACACAGCACAAGTATTATTATTATTATTATTATTATTATTATTATTATTATTATTATTATTATTATTATTATTATTATTATTATTAT
>JAOBBB020282499.1:5000-10885 GCA_025331005.2 Zoanthus gigantus | reverse complement strand
GGCATTATCCAAATATATTAAATCATTAAATTTAAGTAGTTCCAACATAGAAAATAATGGGCTAGAATGAGAGTTATGAGAGTTATATTTAGAAATATAACTCTAAAAACAGAACATGTTTTATTTCATAATTTAAGAAGAAATTGCTGGTTTAATTTTTGTTTAATGCAGGGTTAAAGTTAACCAGCCTTTGAACAACGCAGCCCAGGAGTATTGAAATTAAACCTCAAAGCCAATCATTTACTGTAGCATTATTGGAGTATGAAAAATGCTTGATAGACTACCTAGAAAGTGTAATCTAAACAACCCGGTTGGAGCTAACAACGTCAGTGAAGGAAGCTAAATAAATGTTTCAAATGTTATTCCTTGGTCAAAACACTTTAAAAGTTCTTACTAATCTTGCAGGACGAAATTCCGTGACTTTTCCAAGGCCAAAAGCAACTCTCCATGACCCCCATAATGTGAAAACCCATGGTACAAAATGAAAAAAATATCAGATTACTTTCCTTTAAATGAAGCTATTGAAAACCAAAGACCAAAGTATTGTGTTATATTTTCAATTCAAAACGAAATGCTTTATAATTCATTATTATTTAAGAAATAAAACATGTTTTCCGTGCCTTTATAGCGAGGCGAACGTTTGGGAGATTTCGAGAGCAGAACAGTGAGAACTAAAGACGCAGTCGAGGGTTTTCACCTGCTCGAGAATTTTTAAACTTTGCCGAGGTTTTCAACAGACAGTGGAGACACGGACAACATGTTTTATTTCTTTTATAAAATTATTATTTTCATTGTTAACAACGAGAAAGTCGATATACGAAGTGCGTACTGAGAATTTCTTACAACTCGGAGACAGTTAAACCACATTGCTCACGCCATTTTTGTGCTTCATAGCGCTATGAAAACACACTTATTGACCAATAAAAACCCACGTACTATCCAAATTATTTCATATCGTATAATTAAGTACAAAATTCAATTTTTTTATCAATACAAATACTCAAGTTCAGTCTTCCTTGGTTTTCACTTTAACCTCAAATTTCTTGACACGTCTCCACTGCTATCACTGGCAGTGAATTAACTTGCACAACATGTTAAAGTCTTTCTTAACTTCAGCCTTCTTCGCAAGCTCTATTGCTTCCTGTGACATTCTTTCAACCAATTCTGTCAACCTCTAGTTTTTGATTTTCACTTCCTTCAAGTCCAACTATATGTGCTTTCGCTTCTGTTTTTTTTCTGCTTCAACAGCTCTCTTTTAATTTTCTTCTAGATGCTGATGATAGCGTTGTTTTGCAACATTGCAACTTTGTTGAGGTCTTCATAGCATGAAATTTGAAATTATTCATGTTTTAAAACAGTTATAGATTTCAGGGTTCAATCTATTTGTTCTGGTCAACAATGTTTAAATCAGCAGAACCACTTTGCATTCTTTGATCATGTCTAATACTCACATTCCCTGGCATTATTAGATTGTGCAATTGTTCAACGTGGCAGCAGAAAATATCTGTGAGGCAAAACGCATGTACGAGCTACCAGTGAGAGAAGCGTTGTGTGGTGTAACTTGGATTTTTGGGCTGTCAGTGAGATACACTTACCTTTCCTCTCGCCTCGTTATTTTACTTGCTGTTTAAAACTCATTTTCTTGAAAAGAAGCACCTTTGTCTGAATTGTTGAATCGCTTTGCTCCACAACTAAAAGTTTTCGACATTCGTCGCTGATGAATCATCGAAGGATGCTTATAATTGTGAAGACTTTGTACATGTTTGTGACCAGATAACTGTGATACAAAGATTTCTGGAAAATTTGCATGTAATAAACGACCAATGTTTATTTTTCTAAAGGAGTGACCTTTTACATTTCCTTCAATTTCAGCACTTTTGCCAATTTCATTTTTTCCGAAACACTATTCGTCCTCGGGACTCTTTTTTTATGGTGTTTACTCTTAAATAAAAGGGATTGTCTGGCTTTAACATGGATTCTGGCCGTTTGCTGGCGAACAGCTTGTAGTAACGTACTGGGCAGCGTTTGGTGTTTGTGGCTTGCACTTTGGGATTAAATTCCCATCTGTGACCTCCTTCTTGGCCTTTTCTGGTCTTCGTGCCTTGCTCTGCTTTCCAAACAAGCATTTCGTTTCCCGTGTCCGGATATTTTTCAAGGCAAACATTACCCTAGCAAAGTTTCTAATTTCATCCCTTGCCCAGAACTTAAAGTGCAGTGAAAGAAACCACCAAAATGTACGTTGAAGTGGCAGTGGTTCTTGACAACCAAATTGGCCACTTTCAAAAAGCTTGTTTTCTTCTTCTAGGGTTAGTCTGCAGGCGTTTGGCTTGTTTTCACAACCTTGTACGATTAGCTCTTTCCGTTTGGCGGACAAGGCATCTCTGGACCATTGAAACTTCTTGCCCATTAGGATATTAAACTTGGAGCCTTGCTCTTTTAACATCCTAGCAATACTACGCTTTAGAGACGTCACTGTATCCGGCTCATACTCGGCGCCATCTTTGTTGAGTATTTCAACAAAAAACTGGCCACGAAGCTCGTTTAGCCTTACAGGTGGAATTTTACTTAAATTTCGGACCTCACTGACACTTGCAAAAAACCTTTCCCAGGTATTTATGTCACTCTTTGTTTTGTTTAAGGCTTTTGTTGATCTCTGGACGTCCACAAACTTGCATATTTCCTCAACTTTCTGTTTTGCCGAATACGAGTCGACCATTATCTCCATTAGCTGAAGTCTTTCAGGTACTGTTTTTTTTTTTATTATTTTCACTAGATATCTCTTCTAGAATTTTTCTAGGGTCAGTTGCGTTATTAAAATCTTCCATACTAGTAATTTCTAGTGGATAGTAAAATTCATTAGACACTGTTTTGACTTTTGAAATCCGTAACCCTAAAAAAAGTCTGTATGGTAAGTTATTGACCAAATTTTCAGCCAATCGGAATGCAGAAAATTAGGTTATTGACCAAAGTTGCCATTTAATAAATATTAATATTACATGCTCGCTTACCAACAGTTGTTACGGATTCCTCTTTATCATATTCAGCTGGAACTTCATGTTCTACAAAAACAAACAATACAATACAATACAATACAATGCAATACAATTGTATTGCATTGTATTGTCATATTCAGCTGGTACTTCATGTTCTACAAAAACAAAACAAAACATTGACTTTGACTACAGTCTACACATTATAGCAATTTAGTGCCAACACGAATCAAAGGGAACTGTGAAAGAGTCGTGGATACATTAAACTTGATTTATTTTGAAAATAGTTAAATTTCCTTTTACAGCAACACATTTAATTTTTGGATACAGTTTAAAGGACTTGGAACAATTTTGAACGGATGGTGTTGGGTGAAAAGTCATAAGATTTTATTTTGATTCTAAACTTAAAAAAGAAACCTTTTCATGTGACTGTTCTTAAGCAGTTGCATCAAACAAGTTAATTTGCTTCTCGAGTTGCTCATTGCTGCATTTGCCATTACTTTGTTAAGTAAATAGAACAGTTCCGGCATTATTTCGGAAAGTCGATATCAGCTGGTCTCACGTTGAATTATCGATTTTGTTTACATCTGAGTGAGTGACAAATCTACATATTCTGACCCACAGCAATAGTCATTCCTACGCTTCGCGTATCCACGACTGAAAAAGGACAGTAATAGAGTGGCGGAATGTGACTTCACAAAAATGAAAATTTGTGAATTTATGGATTTGTTCAGATCATCCGAGCGATCAAGACTAAACATGTGTTACTGCTAAAAATCAGCATGTTGGTGCTAATTTATAGAGGCATTACCACATTTATGCTCTAATGACTCCATACAAATCCTTTTAAAATTGTCTTGGTTTTTAACGTTAAGAACCAAGCCAATTTAAAAAGGATTTGTATGGGGTTATCTGAGTATAACCGTGGCAATATGTCATCACTGATTGGCGATAAATGCTAAATTTCGACATGGAAGCATTTTTCATCTTAATATTTCTGAATATTGCAACCAAATTGGCGATTTTGTATATCAAATTTTTGTGAAGTCATCACTTTGGTACTCTATTGTCATCTTTTACTGTTGCATTCATTTTTTCTCCTTTTGGATTTGTTTGAACATTTTATCCTGAAAAAATTTTTTTGTCAAAAAGCAGTTTGAGCAATGCTTTTGACTTGACATGGTAGTTTGTTTTGTGACATCAAAAAGACAAGACTATTTTAGTAGCCTCGTTTGGATGAAAATATTCTTTAGATGTTTCTGCGTGAGTGTGAGGCTACTTTGAATGAATACAAAAGAATACTAAGATGGTTGCCATTTATGAATAAGGTCTATCAGGGCAAACAAAATGAAAACAAGGCAGTTTAAAAAGATAAAACTTACTGATTTATCAATAACAAAAGCAATGAGCAAACTGAATATAAACTTCTGATGAACGAATATCAACATTGACTGGAAGAAATGCAGTTATATCTGGTATTAATGAACGACAAACTTATCAATATACAATATACATTGTTTAATAAAAAAGTTGTTTCAAATTGCCACAAGTTATTGGGGCTGATAGCGTTAAGATTTTTCATCTTCTCTCTTGTTGGCAGATATTTTAAAAGAGTGCAACTTAGGCCTTGCACATAGTACAATATAATCGAAATTATGTCCATTTTTGTTTGTTCATTCTCAACTTGTTTGTAATACATTATTATCCAATTTCCAGTAGTTCCTTGAGGTTTTCAAATGGTCTAGGATGTGGTCAGTCTGTGGTTTATCTTCAAATGGTCTAGGATGTGGTCAGTCTGTGGTTTATCTTCAAATGGTCTCGCATGTGGTCAGTCTGTGGTTTATCTTCAAATGGTCTCGCATGTGGTCAGTCTGTGGTTTATCTTCAAATGGTCTTGCATGTGGTCACCCTGTGGTTCACCTTCAAATGGTCTTGGATGTGGTCACCCGTGGTTCACCTTCAAATGGTCTTGATGTGGTCAGCCTGTGGTTCGCCTTACAAATGGTCTTCGATGTAATCAGCTGTGGTTAATCTTCAAATAGTCTAGTATGTGGTCAGCCTTTGGTTCATATTATAAGAGGCATTGGAGCATAAACAACATGTTCCTACCAAGCCTGTGTTTATTTTACAAAATCTGTAGTAGTATTGTTAGTAATGGAATGGTCATCCTGTGCTACTTTTCTGCTAGGGGTTCCTATAAGAAGTAGTCAGCCTGTGGTTTCTTGGCGATAGCTGGGGTTCCTCTCACCTCCTAAACAAATATCAAACATTCAACATTAAGATAATTCAATTAATTTTCAAAATATAAATTGGATTTACTGATAAACCATGTTTAACAGGAACACATTACAAAAACAGTCTTAATTTGTAACAATTATTATTGAAAACTATTTGTAAATTACTTGATACAAAATTTATAACCGAGAAACAAAAGCAACAAAAATTAATTACTTGGTTGGTAAACATTTATACCTGTAGCTACATTAATCATACAAAGCCTGAGGATGACACAAACAGTTGATTATGAAGTTTATCTTCAAGTGGAAAAAGTAAGCGCAGCGAACAAGCGAAATCTTTTTTTCACAAGATAAACTTCAAATTTCAAGACAACGTGTAATTTTCTTATTACATAGATATGAGTGTTTCAAAAATTACATTTATTTTGCAGTGTCCCAAACACAGGAATGACGTCAGCGATATCTTCACTAAAAATGTGTCACTCGTATCCTGGATGTAGTTTCATATGACATCTTTGAGTGGCGTATTTTACAGTAAAAACTCATGAATATCTATGTAATAAAAGTCAATTATTCATGAGTCAAACTGATTTTTTAAAAAGCTTTTAAAAAATCAATGGCAATGCAAGTCCACAAAATAAAATCTCAGATTAGGGAG
>JAOBBB020282499.1:0-2500 GCA_025331005.2 Zoanthus gigantus | reverse complement strand
TGGCTAATGCTGACGCATTGTCCAGACTCCCACTACAGTACCGCAGATATGCTAGCGTGGTAGACAGTATATACCATGTCACTGCTCAGCTTCACAACCATCCAGTCACAGCAGCAGCAACTGCTTGAGAAACCGCTCAAAAAACCCAACACTTTCCAAGGCCCTGACGTTCACTCAGCAAGGCTGGTCCACTGATTCCTGCACAGACCCAGACCTTAAGCCCTTCTTTCACCGCCGTCACGAACTTTCGGTTGAACAGAATTGTCTCATGTGGGGCTTTAGTTTGTTGTGCCACACTCTCTTCAACCACCAGTGTTTGCTGAGCTACACCATGTTCATCCACGCATTGCTCGTATGAAGGCCATGGCCCGGAGTCATGTCTGGTGGCCTGGCATTGATGTGACATAGAATGGCTCTCTCGTGAGTGTACACAGTGTTTCAAGACCAAGAAATCTCCACCAGCTACACCTTTAGCTCCATGGACATGGCCCACAATTTCCTGGGAATATGTTCACATCGACTTAGCAACCTATCGTGGCAACCATTTCCTGATCATGGTTGATGCCCACTTGAAATGGCTAGAGGTGATTTGGCCAATGCCCACAACCAATGCAGAAGCTACTACCAATACCTAGTGTGTGGTGTTTGCACGTTATGGTCTACCCTTGCAAGTGGTCAGCGACAGTGGCCCACCTTTTCAGTCAACAGAATACAGTGAGTTCCTGAAGGAGAATGGAGTACAGCGTATACTTGTCTCATCCTACCATCCTGCTTCCAACGGGCTTGCTGAGAGATTTGTGCAAACCTTCAAGCAGGCAATGGAGTCCTCAGCATCTGGTCCCTTGCAACAGAGACTTCAGAACTTTCTGCTCAAATACAGGAGCACTCCTCACGCCACTACAGGTTCTTCACCATGTAAGTTATTTCTGAACCGGGAGGTGAGAACAAGGTTGACCCTCACTAAAGAAGAAGCGTAACGCTTGTGGGATGTGGCTAGAATATAAAATATAACTGTGTTGCACATATGTGCTGGTAATGACACAGCCACTGAATAGGGCAATATGGCCTCCCATTTCGAAAAATAGACATAAGAAGCTTATGCTAAAGATTTTCGCCTTCAACAGTTTTGAATGGCGGCTACAAAGGAAATCTCTACTTTTTTAGTTTACAAAATCACTGCAACTATCCGCGGTCTTTAATAGTTATTTTATAAAAACTACCAAGACCATAAATACAAAACGACACTCTCCACTAGGCACGCGTATACATTTCCCAAGACAACAACTAACTATGGACTCTTAGATTTTAAATTTACTGGAGCAAAAGTTTGAAACTGATTTGACGCAGATCAAAAAATTTTCTCCATGAAGACGTTAAAAACCAAAACAAAAAAGTTCATTTAAAATTTTTAATTTATTTAATCCACTGTGATATAGCCTTGCCTTATGGTGTTTTCTGGCTTAAACTATTTTCAATTATATTCTTATTCACCTCTAACAATTAATACAATCATCCAGGAGAGAAAAATTAGCACCTGAACATTTATTACGAACTTTAAGCAATGAGGACGGAAACGCGAACGACAACGGATCTGAAAAATCACATTTTTCTTTCATTTCATTTCTCATTTACTTCTTTGTGCAGGTCATTAGGGTTTTGTTTCGTTGCTTAAACTTTGTGAGTAGTATTTTATACGATGAAGCGTTTGTCCATGCAATGAAGCTAAACAAACACAGCGAAAGTTTTTGCTGTTACAGTACGTCCTCGTAGTCCCCACAACTAACAAAAGTCTTATGTTGTAATTGTATCGACAACTACGTGCAGGTCCACAGCTCGGTTCATTCCAACGTGCAGTTATTGTATCTGTTCTTTGCCGTCGGCGTCGGCGTCGACGTCGCCATTGCTTAAGGTCCCTATTCAAAATAAACGATTGTTTTTGGTTTTTTCGAGGACTCAGTTCTTATGAGAACTTCGCTTCATTTGCTAAGATGCGAGGGTTTAACATTACTTAAAAAGTAATAACAAACTTACTTTTTAATTCCTCCCTCCTCATACAGTTTCCATCTGATTTCCGGGTCTGTCATCATATTGATCAACACTCCACAAGCAGTGAAAACCGTCTCCCTTTCACTAGCATCCAACAGAGCTATCATAACCTCGTCAACTGCAAATAAGAGAACACTTTGTCTTATAACGATACTTTTAATCATTTAAAAACACATAAACATAAAACCGCGCTAATGAAATCAGAGAAATTTCGACTATCAAAGGGCTTCATCCCAATATATTCAACAATTAGAATACGAGCTCGAAATTTCTATTGGCGATGGAAATTTAAACAATTATTGAATTTATTCAAACAACCAATGCTGATGATACACTAGCGACTATTCGTCGAGTGAAACTGTCATACTGATAATTCAAAATTGATTTTTTCTCACCTTTGAGATTTTTTTAGACATTTTTTTTTACTATCTTAGTTTTCTCTGGAATTGCTTTT
>JAOBBB020282416.1:0-10886 GCA_025331005.2 Zoanthus gigantus | reverse complement strand
TTTTTAGTGCCTGGTCACATGACAATATCAATTTCCTTATAAAAAATCATTTCTTATTCGTTTCTCATTTATATCTTATCTTATATCTTATCTTATCTCATTTATTTACACAAAGTAGCATTTTAATCTTCTTTGTAGTTTGCGAAGTTTCATAACCAGTCCACTCTACTAACTTTGCTCGAACGAATTGTATTTTTAGTGCCTGGTCACATGACAATATCAATTTCCTTATAAAAAATCATTTCTTATTCGTTTCTCATTTATATCTTGCATGCTGAAGCTCAACAAGGAAATGAAAAGTAAAAATGAATAAATAATGAGGTGTTTGTAGCTTCTTTTTTGTGTGTTCAACCGCCAAACCGCATTCAGCACGCACCACGTTTGAGAGGCTTCGTTTGATTTACCTGCATACATATCTAGCCGTTAATTATGACGAAGAGATTTGTCAGGTGTCAATTATCTCAATTGTCTATTTCCTAACTGTCTTGCGCGTGATCAGACACATACCCGGAAAAGGCAAGTTAAAGTTTATGCATGTTTAATGATTAACAGAGCGTGCATCAAATCAGAACGCCCCTCATTCCATCACTCTTTCTACAAAAACCAGACGCAGCAACAAACTGCCATGGACTATCAAGGTTTGGGTCGCTTTCTCTAGTTCTCTTAGCTGTGCCACACAAATACTAATCGAACTAATATCAAACTTTTACAGGGGGAAAGAAATTCGGCCAGTTGAAAAAAGATCAAGAACAAAATCTTGATGAAATCAACAAGGTAAATTATAAAAGTGATCTGATTGTGAAATTGACATTAATTGGGGAATCACTCGAATGCAAAACTTCCGGCTGCTGTTTTTTTTCCCACCTAAATACAATGTTTTTACTCGTTGGTTTTTTAATAGCTGTCACTAAATATACTGATATGATTTGAATGTTTTTTGTCAACAACAGCTGATCGCTTGAAATCCACGATAACCTCGGAAGAACAACCTGAGAACAGAAATGAAATGTGATTCAAGTCTCTGAAGCGAAACTTCGGGGTCAGCCCCTCGGTGTGTCTGGACTTAAAGAAACAGATTAGAATTATTTTAAATCTCGATTTTTCTTCATTCATTCACCAGAGTTTTATGACATCAGGAGATTACGATGATGAAGAAGAATATCCCGACCTTGCAGAAAGACTTGAGGGATACAAACGTGAGTTACTAGTACTGAATTTAGTTTCTGCCCGAACCACTTTGAAATGTAAATATTTTTCATCATATATCTTTGTTAAACACTCGTGATAATTGTTTTCGTTAGTGTTTAAAACTAATTTGAGTTCCTTTCTTTTTAGAACAATTTATGGACTTCGATGAAAATAACTCGGGTGATATTGGTAAGAGGAATACTTTTCAAAAAAACAGCCTTATATTTTAACCTTTAGAAATGCGAGTTCGTACTAAAAAGTAAAATCAGTATTCAATTTCAACACGGGGACTGTTACAAATACTGTTTAATTTTATTTTAACGTCGAGTAACGCATTATCTACACTAGTCCTAGAGCGATGATGACAGATTGAGTTTCACTAAAGTTACAAAATTTGTTTGGCTCCCATTGGAATTCGAATTTTGATTTAATGAATGGTTTCTAAAATTCGAACTGTATGTATTAATAATTTAGTGATAAATATGTAAATTCTACACCGTATGAAAAGAGAAAACTTACTGACGTTTCGACGTTAGTCCTTCGTCGGAGTAAAAGAGGGAGGAAGGACTAACGTGCGAAACGTCAGCAAGTTTTCTCTGTTTTATACGGTGTATAATTTACATATTTATCACTAAATTGTTTCTTTAGGAACACCGACGCAGCTTACACTAGTTTACCGCTAGTTATTTTCTCGTTTATATTAATAAACTCGATAAGACCTTAGCTTTCCGAGAATTTCCAGTTGCTTTGGCATAAAGCGATGTATGAGTAGATGTTGATACAATATAATTGTGCGTTAAAATATTGCATCTACAAGTGAAATGAAACACACCAAACATATTCTTTTTGCTGTACATTCTCATTGTGAGGAAATCAAACAAGCGTGCTGCATGATTGAACAAGTATTTGATGATTCGTTTGTAAGCGATCTCTTTGTTTACCCATAACTAATTAGCGATTTTTTTGTTAACAGTTCATTCAAAAATGATTTTGCATCTTTCTAAATTCTATTCAAAGACGGGTAACAAAAGCCTTTCTAAAAGATTTATAAGACCTTCTTTTGAAATTGATAGGCCTATTTAACCGTTACACTTGATTTAATGTAAATATTTAGATACCAGGTAGCGTAGATAATAGTTGTTAAAGACCTAACAACAAACTTTGCATTCACATAAGAAAGTTTGCATTTAGTGGCGTAACGTGACTCTGATTTTTTATGGAGATTATAATTAATCGAAGATTAGTGAAATGCGTTCGAGTTTTATTTAGAGCTCGAAATTCGTTTACAACACTAAACACGCACGCACAGCTGAGGTATAAGTAGAAATTTTTTGTTCTATTTGCACAAGAATTTTCATGATTTTTTTTAAAACATTGCGTTTTTTTCGGATAAAAAAGTTTTACAGTTAGCTAAAAACTGGTCAGGACTTACTCGTACCAGAATACAAAAATTCGTTGTCATATAGGAATTAAAAAAGGTATTTAGGTATTTGGTATAAATCACTGAATGGATGAGCGGGTATTTCAAAGCAGTATCAAAAGTAAATTGTCCTGCAAAAAACTGATAGAAAATATAGACAACAACAACAACAACAACAACAACAACAACAAAAACAACAACGACTTTATTTTGCACTGATTATAAGACGTACGTACATAAAAAGAATAAATATTAATAGATTGATGCAGTGCTGGCCATCGGAAATAGCTTTCGCTAAACGAGTCCGATAGCCGTTAGGAAAATTAATTGTCAGACAAAAATTACACGATAATTAGTAGTTAGTTAGTATAGGCTTTTATAGCGAAGTAGTTAGTTAGGCTTTTATAGCGAAGTAGTTAGTTAGTATAGGCTTTTATAGCGAAGAAAAAAATAGGTAGTCGTGGATTACACGTGGCTAGTGCTAGCTATATAACTATAAATAGCAAATATAAAAAAAAATGTTTCATGAGAAAGAGATTTATGGCACCGGAAGTCCGACCATAGTTTTATATTATGGCGTAGCCAAATGCAGTTTAATAAGACACGATTGCAAAGCATGGCATGGTTCATAAATTTGTCGATAATAGAGGGGAGGACTGCTTCATAACTCCAAAATATAGAGAAAGAAAAATGAAATAGTTCGTAAATTGTTATTTTTTTGTCTCGACTTTTCAACAAAAAATAACGCCAACAACCGTTAAAAAATAATGATATTGTTTAGAAGGGAAAATGTTGTAGCCTCTTACGAGGCACTAGGACGTTCAACAAGTCACGTGAACAAAATTAGTATCGGAGAGGAAACGGAAATGAACGAAGATACTCGGAATTCGACTCCCACTCTCCCACACTCACAAGGCCATAACATAGTGGCTTGGCCTCTTACGAGGCACTAGCCACAAAAATGTTGACGATCGAACCACATGGCATGGATTAGTCACTAGGCCACGATTCACGATCACCTGAGAACGGGGCAATGACAGCCACATAACCTCATGAAAATCACTTAACGGTGGATGGCATCAGGCTTGAGCCCGCGAACAACGGCACGATTAGTATGCTAGTTTGAGTTTCTTTTGAAATATCCTGTTTTACACTGCAAAGTAGCCACTCTCCCCTGTGTACGTCTCTGCTTACCCACCACTCTTCCCTTTGTACGTCTCTGCTTACCCACCACCCTCCCCTGCGTACGTCTCTGCTTACCCACCACTCTTCCCTTTGTACGTCTCTGCTTACCCAACACTTTTCCATGCGTACGTCTCTGCTTACCCACCGCTCGCACTTACCCAGATTTCTCTTTAACTTTACGCCGGTCATAAATGGGACGCTGCGTCTGTGTTTCAATAAAAACAATTTGGTGAATTTTTAAGTTTTACACCATGATAGAAGCAAAGAATGATAACTGACGTCTCGAACTGTAGTCCTTCGTCGAAGTGAATGCTAGAGGGATAATTAGAAAGGTGGTTATATAGTGATGAAAAGATTGTTAACACGATGAAATAGGTATTTAAAAAGCAAAAGAAGATAAAAGGATAGCTGAAATGTGTGAGAAAGAAATGTTAAAAGACAAAAGTTCAGAAACGACAGAAAGTTAAACGTTTATTTATCTCGTGGGAATTAGAGTACCGGAAGTGTGAATAAGTCAAAACCTTAAGTTTACATTTGAATACTTAAGATAAAATAAGTTAAAACAAAAAGGCCAAAATACAATGTACTGGCTTATAAGAGATGACTTTCCAGTGATGTCTTACAATGATGTTAATAATAAAACAAGACGTATGGCTGCGTGAACTCGGGGTTTTGTATAATTTTCTAAAAAACCGATTACCATTCCTTCACTTCATTCACGTTTAATGAAAAATACATGTAAAGCACCAACAGTGGATAAGGCCGAGAAAATGAAAGTCATAGACTTGCATCCGGAAAAATATTGAAATTACATGCAGCGGCTAGACTTTAGAATACCCCGACACTGTCGTTAATAAAATGGTGATTTATTCTGCGCATTCGTCGTTCGCTAAAAACAAATGCGCAGAATTATATTAACGACAGTGTCCCGAGGAGTATTCTAAAGTTGCTCCCATGCAGCTGTTGTTTTTATTATGTTTTCTATGAAGAGTTGTCTGCCATTTCAGAGAGTTCATATAAAAAAGGCGGTGTTACACGAGCCAATTTGCAACGCCGATTTTTCACGCAACGCTGCTGCATAAAAAATTGCTGCCATAGGGTAACATAGTGCCGAAGATGATTTTTTGCCCAACATTTTACTCTGCAACGCGTTGCAAGTTTTTAATCTGACTTCAAAAGTTTCCAACGTAAAATGACGAATTTTCAGCCAATCAATGTGTGTAAAGGCCCGTTTAAACGGATGCAACATTTTTGGACAACATAATCCAACACTGTTGGGCACAACATGTTGTCTTTGTTTGAACACCATATCGGGACATGTTGGGCGATGTGAGATAGTGTTGGTCGATGTTAAAGTTTGTTTTCTGTCAAATTTTTGGCCCAACATCGGCCAACATTTTTCGTCAAGCATGCGCATATAAGAACATTATTGGTACTCAGTCTATCCGCGTACGTCAAAGCGAGTGCCTTCCAACATTAGTTTGCGTACAAGGAAACCTTCTCGTCTCTCCTCCTTATCGAAGCTCTTCTTTTGCCTCTCTTTCGTCTCGGCTCTTCATCTTGGTTCATTAACTCAATTAAAACTGCGGTTGCAACAAATTTTCGTTTTTTCCACAATTGAGAAACCGCCATGTTTTTGTTTTGTAAACAAATTAAAAACGATTGCGTGATATTATATAAGGATATCTCGTTCCCAGAGCCCAGCGATCGCATACTAATACGTGGGTCCTGGTAACGATCTAACATGTCGCATGGTGTTGGCTTCGTTTTAACACTAGTGCTCCCAACACTATTTAACATTTGCCATCATGTTGCTTCCAACAATGTTGGGTGATGTTGCATCCATTTAAACGGGCCTTAACATGAGCATCGCCGATTTGAAACTCTCCTTTCCTGCCTCGTTCTCATCCAAGTCCTCGCCCAAACATTTCTTTCTCCTTGGTTCATCTTTGTCAAAATCAGTTCGTTGTCGCTAAGACGACATATCAAACACCAGTTTGTTTGTTTACATGCGTGCTGGTAGCGTGCGGACAGTTGACTTCAGTTAATTTTTAAAATTGAGAAGATCCGTATCAAACTGATTTGAAAATATCCGATAATTTTTCCAGTTTGTTATTTACCGAGTTAAGATAAAGTCTCTGAGATAAAATTTGTGAAAAACGAAAATATTTCCAAAGTCGGCAAGCAAAACCCGACCCAAGGGCAAGGCAATAGATATGTTGCATAAATCGTTTATATACAGTGGAACTCCGTTAATATCGTATCAACGGGTTGGATGTGGCCGTATTAACGGGCAAGGGTAGTATTTCATTACTTAAGGGAAGTCAAAGGAGAAACGGCAAGCCACAGAAACCAGACTGAGATAATTTGGACATGTACAGATGAGGGATAGTGAACACATCGTAGGAAGATGCAAGGTTGGAGCTGCCACTGAGGCAGAAGGCCTAAAGGGTGACCTATGAGGAGATTTATGGATGCAGTAAAAGATGTCCACAAAGTAAGAAGAAGAAGAAGACGACGACGAAGAAGACGACGAAGAAGACGGAGAAGATGAAGAAGATGATAATGATGGCGATGGTGATGATGATGATGGTGATGATGATGATATAGCAAAAACAAAGAAGGAGAAGATGAAGAAGAAGATGATGATGATATAGAAAAACAAAGAAGGAGAAGATGAAGACGATGATGATGATGATGATGATGATGGTGATAATGATGATATAGAAGAAAAACAAAGATGAAGAAGATGATGAAGAAGATGACGATGATAATGATGATGATGGTGATGATGATGAAGAAGAAGACGAAGATGATGATTAAAAAAAACAAGAATAAAAATAGAAGCAAAAGAAGAAGACTGAAGGAGATGAAGATGATGAAGAAGAACAAGAACAGGAAGAAAACACTTTAATTACCAAGGTGTCGTTTAAATGCGTTTGAGAGTAGCTGTACTTAAAATATGTCTGTGTCATGCTTGATGCTAATTTCAACTGAAAAAACAAAACTAATCCATCTTAACGGAAATAAAAACTTCTTCAAAACTTTTCGTTGCTATGTAAATCTCAACTTCTAGTTAGTTCTCTCACTCGTTTATACATTTTTTCTTGTTAGGTAACACTTAAACTTGAAACACATTTACTCTACACAATAAATCCAATTAGATTTAAAACTTTTTCAACCTCTTTTTACCCCATTTGCGACAGATGTCTTACAAAATGTTTGTACTTTGTATAAAATCTCTGGGCAATGTTTGCGGTAAACTGATACCTTTTTTCGCTTATAAAGCAAATATATTTCCGACTTGTTTCAGACATCATGGAGCTGAAACGAATGATGGAAAAACTGGGACAAGCCAAAACGCATTTAGAGCTTAAAAAGATGATCGCCGAAGTTGACACAACGAATTCAGGTAAATACAAGGACGTTCTCTAAATTCTTCATTTGTTTTTAACATGGTTCTAAGATAATTATGTTCAAATGAAAAGCCACCAATAGCAAATAACAGAAATATTTTCATTAAATGTTTTGCCATCTACGATTAACAGCTAGCTAAATCCTTTTCGAGTCCGGTGGCCCATAGAACCGGCGCGTATCTCCGGTTTCTGTAGTGTTAAGTAGATGGGAGTCTTTGACTCCCCCCTGAACGGGACACTAATCAATCGCAGGTTAGCTCCCAGCAGACGATGGTACTCATTTACCAATCCCAGAAGGATGGAAAGCTGAGTTAACTTAGGCAGAAAAAAAAGGTCACACAAATATTTAAATATCGACAGAGCCGGAATCAAACTGCGGACATTTTGGTCGGAAAGCAGAGATTTCACATCTGTGCCAACCATCCCCACGATTAATAGCAGTTCCTATGAACAGTGAAAAGAAGTCATTAGATTTGAAGAGAACAGTGAGAAAATGCATTTGTTGCAAGTCAAAAATCCTTGGATACCAACACAGATTTCTATATATTATTTAATGTGTTAACAATATATTTGCATCACCCCATGTAAGGAAATCCGTGACAGTCTTGGATTCCGGATTCTATGGTGAGGACTCCGGATCCCAGGTTCTGGATTCAAGATTCCACCTCAGTGGGTTCCAGATTCCAGAAGGTCTGTTTTTTGGGATTCCGGATTCCTAGACCTGGATTCCAGATTCTATGGTCAGGACTCCAAATCCCAGCTACTGGCTTCAAGTTTTTACCTTAGTGGGTTCCAGATTCCAAAAGGTCTGTTCTCTGGGATTCCGGATTCCTAGACCTGGACTCCAGATTCTATGGTCAGGACTCCGAATCCCTGGCAAGTACTGGCTTCAAGTTTTTACCTTAGTGGGTTCCAGATTCCAAAAGGTCTGTTTTCTGGGATTCTGGATTCCTAAACCTGGATTTCAGATTCTATGGTGAGGAGTCCGGATCCCAGGTTCTGGATTCAAGATTCCACCTTAGTGGGTTCCAGATTCCAGAAGGTCTGTTTTCTGGGATTCCGGATTCCTAGACCTGGATTCCAGATTCTATGGTCAGGACTCCGAATCCCTGGCAAGTGCTGGCTTCAAGTTTTTACCTTAGTGGGTTCCAGATTCCAAAAGGTCTGTTTTCCGGGATTCTGGATTCCTAAACCTGGATTCCGGATTCTATGGTGAAGACTCCGGATTCCAGGTACTGGATTCAAGATTCCATCTCAGTAGGTTCCAAATTCAAAAAGGTCTGTTTTCTGGATGTCCGGAATCCTAAACCTGGATTCTGGATTCCACAGGCAAATGTTACATTGATTCCGGAATCCAGAAACGTGCAGCGACCTGTATTTTTGTCTGTCCCACACCTACCAGCTAAAAATGTGGGCCATTCTGACTTAATATTTGGTTTTGTCTTCCTGTCCTAGGAACAATTCATTATAATGAATTTCTCACAATGATGTTAGGAAAGAAATCTTCAATCCTTAAAATGTAAGTATATGCTCTAGGTAATGGCTCTTTAACTTGAAGAAATGTTTTTGTACTTTGAGCTAATTTCTATAAAAGCAACAATTACACACTGTGCCCCCTTGACCGACAGGCGAGAAAAACATGTGCCAAAACGTGGTAATTTTGTATGTGACATTGTACAGGCTTTTTTCATAGGTTAACAATATTAATGGAATCAAGTATTATATGTTTTGCAATATGACTTGAAGGCAAACAACGTGCGAACTACTTCCATGCGTTTTGATTTTTCAACAAGTGTATGTATTGATAACGCTATGAAGCACTAAAACGATGTGAGCGATATGACTGGGTGTCTCCAAGTTGTAAGAATTTACAGTTTCAAGAGAGAAATGGCACTTACATAATTTATGCACTTCGTATATCGGCTTTCTCTTGGTTAAGTTGTAGAATAATATATTTATAAAAGAAATGAAACATGTTCTCCCACTCCATGCCTTTATTGCCTAGAGAAAAACCTCGCCAAAGTTTGTGAGAATTCTCGAGCAGGTGAAAATCCTTGATTGCATTTCGGGTTTTCACTGATCTGCTCTCGAATTCTCCCCAACATTCACCTTGGTTTTCTGACCAGGTTTTGAAAGCATGGAGAACATGCTTTATTTTTTAATCTTAGAATAATCTAATATTCTTAGCGTTTTGATTAGTCAACAAGTGTGTTTTCATAGTCTGGTGAAAACCTTGGCAAAGTTTGTGAGAATTTTCGAGCAGGTGAAGACTCCCCACTGCATTTTGGGTTTTCACTGATCTCCTCTCGAATTCGTCTCTGTTTTCACCAGGCTATGATAGCACGAAAAACATGTTTTATTTCTTTTATAAATATATTATTTTACGACTTAACCAAGAGAAAGCCGATATACGAAGTGTGTATATAACATTTAAGTTCTTTCATGAAACTGTAAATTCTCACAACTTGGATCGACAGCTAGCCTGCGACGCAAACGAACTAAACACTTCTTTAGCGTTATTTAACTGCAGGAGAGCGTCTGCACGCAGGCTAGGAGAGAGCCAATCGTATCGCTCACATCATTTTCATGCTTCATGGTGCTTTAAATAATACACACACTCGTTGAACCATCAAAACGCATGGAAGTAGTTCTTAAATGACAGTCAACAAAGTCATAGAGATATGTTCATGATTAAATACTCCAGTTTCCAAGGACTTTTTCTTCTATTTTTTTAATCCTTACCACATAAATCAACTTTTAACCGCAGTCTTCAATTGGCATTTGGTAAGAAATTCCTAGTTTCTGAAGCCTAATATTAAAATAGTGGAATAGATAATATTATTGATAGGTGGGGGGTTGCTTGGAATGGTTCAGGGGAGGGATTATAATGGACAGGTCTAAAACGTTTGCAAGAAAATGAATTCTATGAACAGTGAAATGAGATCTTGTGCTAATTCGACTTTTCTTTTTTTTAGAATTCTTATGTTTGAAGAGAAAAAGAAGGAGAAACAAAAGCCGAAGGGTCCCCCTCCGAAACGTGACATTGCCAGTCTTCCTTGAAAAAATTCAGATTGTTTTCAATATGCCAAGTTCCTTCGTAATGTGTGTCTATGACGAATGGACCCTGGTACTCGATCATACATTATAAACAATGGTGTTGCTTCTGAAACTAAAGTGTAATCATGGAAATAAATGTCCTACATTTAGCAATGACATACTTAATAGTCTCATTCACATTTCCCATGAGTGCTGTGAACCAAGGATTAGACAGCAGCTTAAGATTTTAGAATTTTAATGTAAAAGATGTAAAAGAGCTAATTTTTAAAACTTTTATTTCTTTAAATTCATACGCTACAAATAACTGTAACCATTTGAGAATGCCTTGTTCTTAGCATCTAAGTCAAGAAAGGCTTGGTAATGTGGTCACAGAAAGTAGAAGTTTGGTATCGCTGATTTCGTTTTACTTGCATTGGTCTTTGGCATTATGAATTGAAATGTCCTCATTGTATATTACAAAGTTGTTTTGCAATGGTTTGTAAAGTTAAAAGTTTTTGAGTTTTAATTTCAAGTGTATAAAAGGAGCCTTTTTTTATTTAGCAGAGTTCTCTTTGTGTTTTTCATTTCGTCAGAACCAATAGTTGCAGCTAATACCACAGCATTATTTCAAAGTCCAGTAG
>JAOBBB020282233.1:0-10889 GCA_025331005.2 Zoanthus gigantus | reverse complement strand
AGGGACAGAAGGTTGATCTGTGAACTTTACCTAAATCAGCAGGCAGTAGTAAGATTGGGAAATGACCACACTGAGAATTGTGAGGTTGGAAGGGGGGGGGGGGGGTGTAAGGCAAAGCTGTTTGCTCTTTCCAAAACTCTTTTCAATCTATGTGGAGAGAATGATGCTGGAGGGTATGGATAGTTTGGAAGAAGGTATATCGGTAGGTGGGGAACCGATACGAGATGTACGGTTTGCAGATGACCAGGCTATGTTAGGTAGTACTGAAAGTGGACTACAAAAGGTGACGGACAGATTAAATGATACAGCAAGAAAGTATAAGATGAAAATGAATGTAAAGAAGACAAAGGTGATAAAAATATCAAGAAAAGGTGGTGGAAAAATAGACATCTATGTTAACGGCGAGAGGATTGAGGAAATAACTAAATTAAAATACTTGGATGCTTGGCTCACGGAAGATGGAAAATGTGATGTTGAAATAAGATCTAGACTTGCATTGGCAAAGGTTGCTTTTAATAAGAGAAAAGAGTTACCATCAAAAACAATGAATATAGATACGAAAAAGAGAGTTGTGAAGGCATTGGTTTGGAGGGTTGCTTTATATGAAGCAGAAACATGGGCATTGAGAACAGAGGATATTAAACGGATAGAGGCCTTTGAAATTTGGGTTTGGCGAATAATGCAGCTAAAGTAAGATGGTCAGAAAGGAGAACCAATGAGGAAGTAATGGAAATAGTCGATGAGAAACGGAGATGATGGATCGTATTATAAGATCAAAGAAGAAATGGATAGGACATGTTGTCCGAGGAGATGGGTTATTGAAGGAAGTAATTGAGGGCAGAATGGATGGCAAAAGACCTAGAGGACGGAAAATAATTGGATTCTTAAATCTAATAAAGAAAGGAACATATGGAAAAATGAAGAGAAGGGCAGAAGATAGAGGTGTATGGAGAAGATGGATGCCAGAATTAGGACCTGTCGCAAGACAGAACACTGATAACTAACTTCAGTACATATATAAACGAAATATAAAATGACCAAATAAAAAGCCATTGTCAATTAAAGCGGTGAACTTTGGACATCTCGAGGTTGCTGTGGTTGTCAAGAGTTTTGCACTTGCAGCATGAGGTACTGACAGTATAATTCAAAGGAATCTGTTTAAACCTTTCATTGGAGCAGCTGCATGGCAGAAACTTAGAAGGATGTGGTAAACTTTTATAGTAGTTTCGAACATATTCATCCAAAATAATTATGCTTAAGAATAAACCGACACAATATCAGTCATAAAAAATCCACAACCCAAAATCCAAGGAGATCAACAAAAACATGCGACTGACAAATCTTCGTATGCATTCGATTACGGGGACTTTTAGGAGTCAGGCGAAAGTCTACCAAAGGTAATTTCGGACGACATTACATCTTTAAAAACCGGACGACCCATAAAAATTCCATGCAAAGTGTATGAAAATGATGCTGCTCTCCTTTCGGGGCTCGCAGCAATCATAAATCGATGTCCCAGTCCTCCCACGCAATGTTGCTGCTGCTTACTTGAACTCAATTGAGAGTTGAAAAAACCAGGAACCATTAAGTATATAGGGCACTGCATAAACACGCCAGATTTGGAAGATTTAGCTACAATAGTTTACGTGGTTATACAATTATAACTCTTGCTGTTCACATGAGTTTTTTTCAACCAAAATTGTAGGTAGGTAGGTAGGTAGGTAAATCCTTTAATTAAAAACTTCTTTTTCTCATCATAGCTTCTTTTATCTAATGTTAGTGTTATAGCATATAGTAACTCTAACTCGGACAATATTTTATTTGATAGTATTTCCTAGCTAGATCTCGTTATATTTCTGGCAGCAAAAGTGCAGTCTTTGCTGTAATTTTATAGCATTATAGTAGTATTAAAAGCATTAATAATAGCAATAGTTTACCTTGAACCGATTATTTAACGTTTTAAAGCTGCAGTTTTGTGGCTCTTTAAAGGTCGTTGTATGCAATAAAGGTTGTTAGACATGGGTTTAAGCCCATACCAACGTTCTAGTACCGAATTACGCCAATCAGAAGTAGTTATCAAAGTTTTACAGGCGGCTCAAAACACGCACGTCCCTTACATAAAAAATTTAAGTGTAAGAAGAGTGGATTCCTTTATCGCAACCGACAGTTTGTGTGTGCTAATGAGATTATGATTTATGTTTCCTCATTTGGAAAAAAAGCTTCTTAGCTTAAAACACATGGCTAATGGTTTTTACAAACTATATGAATTTATATTACTGAACTAATTAAGAGCGTCGGTTAATAAGAAAATTGCCTAATTGGATTTACTAATTAACAATCGTTGCAGTTATGTACCACTTTCAGTAATGAAACTAAAACGTTACTAAGTGAAATGAAAATAAAGGCTCAGTCAAAAACAGCAACAACAAGGTAACAACAACATTTTAATTCAATATTCCTTATATATATAAACTTAATCTGCAGACAAGACGTCAGTGCAGCTCAGAGAAGATTTTGAGACAGAAGATAACAACAGAGCAACGCAGTTATATCTTCACCAGTGTGAATTCTTTTTTTGCATACCACTACCAGAGTGCTCGAACTCAAATGAGCGAGCTATGCAAAATACAAAATGGTTTAAGTCACAAGGACAACAAAAGCAATTTCAGAATCCCAAAATATCAAAAACAGGATATCTTTCAAATACTTTGTCAGTCGTTGAAATATTTATCATGAATTTCATTATATGCACTACACTTTACAGTCAGCCTCCGAGATCCGTGATACAAGTTTGCGCAAGGCATGCGCACTTACTAACCGAGATGTTAATAATATGAGAGAAGCTCAAAACTCATCAGAAGATTGTTAATTCAGGGCTGAACAAGGTTAGCCACAGACGTTAAGAGTCGTAAATGAATGACGAGCGTTCTACAGCGTGATTGTTTTGCTATTTATTTATTTATGCAGTTGTCTTGTCGCCCGGAAACAGTGTTTTGTGAACAAAGGAGGAACAGTGGTATAAAATAAATGGCTTTGTAAATAATTCTAACTGTTATTGATGGGAAGTAGACATAAATAAAGGACTACCTTTCCAAAGTTAGTTTTCAACTTATAATGAAGGAAAAGGAGGGGGGATGGGTAATAACGAACTTTTATAATTTCCATTGTGCCCTGCTATAATTTTTTGCTTCCACCGCCCATGAGTGAGGGAATAAGACAGTATCGCGCTTGTTTCTAGTCAATAATATAAACGCTAGACGTAGGAGAACACGAGAAAAGCGTTAGGGAAAACGAGGCAATTCCGATATTTCTCACTGTGCTTTGAGTGTTCTACACGTCATAGCGCTTTATATTATTGTTTAGAAACACAAGTGATACTGTTTTATTACTCGGGCTACCCGTAGTGGGCCCAAGTCTTCACTTCCATCCTTCTGAAAAACTTTTCTTGCGTTGCGTGACGTCATCTCGTAATTTCCATTCAGTTTTGTAAAACGGAACTAAGCTAATCAGATCAGAGTGTGCGCTATTTTGGGCTTATTTTCTAAGCTCGTTCATTACAATCTAAAAAATAAGTATTCGGTGCCGAATAGGAGCCAAAGGGGATATTTTGATTTTAAACAATTCAAAATTAAATGGTGTCACAGTTAATCAGACGCTACGGGAACTTAAAGGTCGAAGCCACCAGTCGGAGCTGAAAAACTGGCCAACTTAAAAATTCTAATTTCACTTTTTAAAAACGACAAAATTTAGTGTTTTGCCTGATTTATACAGCGCCTAAAAAGGCTAATTACTCCTGGATTCCGCATTCTAGTGTTTTCTCAATCATACCACCAGGAACTGCTTTTTAAAAACTAATCCAACTTAAAAAGATCAAAATTTAATCGTTTTAATTTTAACAATATTAAAGTTTATAAACACCGCTTTGATAATGGTAGGAAGGTGGCAACCATTCCAAACCGGAAACCGTCGCTTCATTTATACATCCGACTAAGCTGAGGTTTTACTTTTAAATACGTTAATTGAAAAAAAAAATAGAAAAAAAAAATCTTGGCGTTTTCGTTTTTCGCAGGATTTGTTTGTTTGTTTGTTTGTTTGAGGGTTTGTTTGTTAGCAACATAACTCAAAACCTTATGGACAGAGTTTGATGAAATTTTCAGGAAATGTCGGAAATGGAATGAGAAAGAACTGATTAAATTTTAATTGGAAGTAATTCGGATAGCAGTCTGGATCCAGGAACTTTTTAAAGGATTCTTCACAATATACTTGAAGAAGGTCTGCGCTTTCGGAGTGTTTTTCTAATTGTGGCTGTGACTGTAACTATTATTGTCGCTGTGGCTCTTATTATGGTTGTGGCTGTGGGTATTATTGTGGCTGTGACTATTATTATGGTTGTGACTATTTTTGTGGCTGTGGTTATTATTGTGGCTGTGGCTATTATTATGGTTGTTACTATTTTTGTGGCTGTGGCTATTATTGTGGCTATGCTGACTTTGATTGTCAGTTATGGCCACTGCTATTTCTGTGACTTTAAAATGAAGAACAAAAAATCGTTCACTACAAGTTTAAGTTGAAGTTATTACTAAGGATATTTTTCTTAATATTTATACTCATTTGTAAAGTAAAGATGATTAGCCACTGTAACATATTCTGCTTTGTGATTGGCTAGTCAAACGAGCGATTATGGGTTTTAATCCGACATCCCACAAACAGTGGGATGCAACGCTACAGCTTACAATTCACAGTGACTTGAGAATAGAGAAACCTGATAATTTTATCATTTCATGAAATGTACTTAACTTATGGTTCATCGACAGGTCACGTGAGGTGCTGTCAGGGACTCATAAAAAGGAAATATAACTTAGAACGATAAATAAAAATGTCGTGTCGCGTTTAAAGCTTACCTGTATTCTCTACCTATCTAAAAAGACAAACACAAGTATAATAGATATTTAAAGCAACCGTCACTTTTATCATGTATGCGTGCGTTAGAACATATTTTAATTTCTTTTTCAAAATACTGATTAAAACGCAACAATAACAAACTACAGTTACTTACCACAGCTGAAAAACTATATACAATTAACCAGACAAAAAATAAAAAAAAACTTTTGAATAATTGTTTGTGACAACTTTCCTGTCGTTGGCGCCAACCGCGTCTTGGCCTTAGATTATCTCGATACTGAAAATTTGTTTAATGTGTTTGATTTTTTAAAAGTTATCGACCAAAAATTAATAGCCCACCATAAAAAGCATTTACAACTAAATATGTTTGAAAACACACAAAGTTTCTCAGAACTCAAATACTGGAGCTCGCTGTAAATGTCCAATTTTTTGACCAAATTTAACAGTTCACAACAAAAATATTTTTTGTTTTTAAAAATTAACATATATCTGATCATGAATAAGTTCTTACGAGGAAAGTTATTGTGTGATTCAGGATTTAAATCCGAAAGTCAAGAAACTGCCGGTCAGAAGTGACTTTATAGCATCTCGAAAATTCTATGTTATTTTGGTAGATGTTACACAAAACCATTTTCCGTTTGAGGAAATTGTTCTATGTTATTCGTGACATTTTCCGCTATAAATAGCCTCTTTCTAATATTATTAAAGACAAGCTGTGTATTAGACAAACTTTTCATTAAGCCATTTTCCAATTTTTCAGTAGTAAGCAATGGTTCATTTTAGCCAATTAAATAGAGCTATTACAAAATGCCTCATCTGGTGGTTAACTTCTGATTTAAGACGATGTCTCGCGGCTTTTTGCTATCAGTTGAGAAGCCAACAATTTTATTCGAAAATTTTACACAAAAATATAATGGTCAACCAGCCGCCCACGCCAAATACGATCTACCTGAAAAATTAAATGCAAATTCAATGCAGCTTAGTTTTAAATTACAATTCTAAATCATCAAAAAGCAAAACGAATTTGTTTTATTTGTTTTTATCTATAGGTTTTGCCTGCAGTTATATAAAATATTACAAGATTCCTCATCATGACAGATATTTTAAAAACGTAACCGGTGTTTGTCGCTAACTGAAAGCTTTGCTAAAACGGAATGAAGTAATAGCTGCGACATCATTGGTAGTAAGTATTTCTTAAATATAACTAAAATATAATATTTTGTCTCCTTTTCCTCGAGTGCAGGTACTTGCTCTGCTAAACTCCAAAAAACTAAACTACTTTTTAGTGAATCTATGTGACTACTTGACGGTAGAATGACCAAACATTTTTGATAGCGTTGTTCTGCTGTATATCGACTTTTTAGAATCAAAATGTGATGGATTAAAAGCAAAAGTCATCTTTAAATTCACAGCAGCAGAAGAAACAGAAAAATATGGCATTTCAAAGATAGACATTACCTGAGGCTTTTAGGTGTGCTTTTCTTTTTGCAGCATCGAAGAAAGAACCATACGGAGAAAAATAAAAACTATTTTTGTGGCAAATGGGGAAAGAAGAAACGTTTATCTTGTACACACTTTCGAAATTGGTTCCAAATATTCCAAATGGGACAAAAGGCAGTATCGCATTAAATTTTGATATAAAGCATGCTGACATTTGCTTAAACCAAAAAGCATCAAGTTGGTTTTATTGTAAGTTTCATATCTTATTACTGGAAAGTACTGAGTACAAATCTTATAGTTGTGTTCTCAGTTGGTCCACTCCAAGCTAAAAACTTTAAAACACACGCTTTTTAATAAGTTGATTGTATCAGCAGTAATTTGTAAAATTTTAATGCCGAAGCGAATTTTTTTTGGAAATGAGTATTAAAAAGCTGCAACTAATTGCGATATTCCGAGAGCTTCTAAAATGGTTTAAGTCAAAGCAGCTAATTACGTTCGATAAAATAAAAAATGAAGATCACAAAATCGATAGCATAGAATTTTTGTCTATCAAAATTTGTAATTTTAACAAACATCATATTGATAAAAGTTAATCCAAGTAATATATATGTTCATTATAGCAAAAAAGCCAGTACAAAAGACAAATAGGCATTGTTGTTATGGATATTTTGTTAAAAATCGGTGACGGGAAACATTAATAAATTATCATTTATTGTAATAACTATTTTTATCGAATTTTTATTTTTTCCGTCGCATGAAACTTTTCATTTTTTCTTTCAGTATTATTTTAAGCCTACGGCCAGTCTGATGATGCTTTATCCTATTCGAACTTGCTTTACCGATTTATAAGTATTTCTTTTTTTGATCAAGATTTGATCGTTTTTCTGCCAGTATGAAAATAAAAATTTTCGATTCGAGAATGTGAAAATTTTTTTGACTTCTAAACTACATTTGATAATTTAAAAAAATTAAAACAAATTAATTGATTGTTGACAATTTTGACATACATCTGCTGTTTTATTTTTGCTCTAGCGGATCTCTTTTGCAGGAAAGCCGGTTATAAACAGTGTTTAAATTTAGTAAGTGGAACAGCTTCTAAAAACGTTTGGAGTGAAACGGATAATTTAGACAAAGCAACTCCCAAGACTAGCATTTGCGATCATCACCATAACTAACGCAAGGAGCTTAAGTTTCGAGTTTTCACTGACGTAGGGCTTACGACGATAATCAAAATTTTCAACGTAGAATAGCCTAAACTTATTATATCCGTTGCAACTGCTTTGAAGTGGTCTTGTAAAAAGCTAGCTTAGTGCAGATCAATTCAAAAGTTTGCTTTGAAGCAACAGTTTTCTAATCGAAGACAATAGTTTATTGATTATTACCGAAATATAGTTTGGTGATTGTAAAAGATGGAGACGTGTAAATCGGACAAGAAATCAGTCATTCAAAACAGCAGTCAAAGAAAACATGTGAACAAGAAATTTAGAATCTAACAAGGAAGTATAAAGATTTCAATTTAATTATTAATACACTCAATTTTTAAATAAGAAAGAACATCTAATTTGTATGACGAGGCTGAATTTTATTAAAATCAAACATTTTGCCTTTGAAAAACTCAGCCTCAAATGTCCTCAAAATATAATTATATATCATTCAAAGTACTGGGTTTATATCATCTTTGAGGCAGAATACTTGCAGTCACTATTTAAGAATATAATCTTAAAATACACAAGGTCTGCCATATGAAACACACGTAACTTTCAATTTTGAATGTCAGAGCCCTTGCAAATTTACCTTTGTACGGGGCAGGTGCACGGAATTTTTTTAAAGTTTTCCGAGGTGAACAAAATGGGGCGCCTACTTATTTTCATAGTACAAAGGAGACAGCAAAATGCAGTTGTGGGACCAAGAATCAGTAAAATATTGGATCAGGGGTATTTTTTTCAGATGGCTGGACTCTGTATAAGTACACAACTATACTTCACTCTAACAAGTATAGCTATAAGACCAGGCGAATAAATTTTCTGAGCAAAGCTCATACGGGGCAAGGATTTTTTGAGGGGGAGGAGGAGGAGGAGGGTGGTTTTTCTATTGCGCCGGCACGCGGCCAGGATGTGCAATAAATTTTGCATGATCTCTTCAACCGACGAACCTGATGATTTTCTGCAGTGTACCATATATAATTTCTTTCCTCCTTGTTAGCTTCGGCTAGGTTCTCAGTTTGTACCCAAACTTTGGATATTTTTCAGCCTCAATATTTTGCTCGTATCTGTAGCAATCCTAACATAGAAACACATAACTCAGAAAATTTCAAATTTAGTAATTACACAAAAAAACCTAGAGAGCATATTTAACAAATATCTTAGAAAAAGGACTAGTGTTTTTCAAAGACCTAAACAGCTTTCAATGAAAAGATATTTAGCTACTAGGAACGTAATAGTGAACAAACAACTCAAAGATCAAGGATTTATTAATTTTAGTGGTTTTAAAATAATATGCGCAAGTATTGAATAACATGCAACAATAGAAAGATGTTGTAGGATTAACAAATATTTAAAATAATTTCTTTGAAAATGTGAGAATTAAATCCTTTCTAAAATTAACAGCTTTGCATGCAACGACTTACAGAAAAAGTAAGCGGTATATAGCTTGGGTAAGTGATGGCGGATAGATTTAACAACAATACCCTCTTCGAGTACGTGTTTGTAAAATCTTGTCCTTGGTTTTGAATTTTGGTTAGTCCAGTGTAATAGCAGTACTGTGTAAATCTATTTCCTAAACTTTTTTTATTTACATGCAAGAGAATATTAGAATGCAATAGAAACCCTACTAATTGAATTCATGTTTGTTTATAAATCAGTACGCATTTACTGTGTTTGATTTTCTACGCAAGTTTGCTTAGTATTCATAACAATTCATTTTGCATAGTATACAAAACATGGACAGAAGTTAGAATCCTGGGAATGTCTTCACGTTTCTTTTTTTACCTTTGTCTTTGCAATGTTAAACGACAATGTTAAACACAGGAAATTAATGGTTATTGGTTACCGATAAACTTCGCTTTTCTAAAACATTTTTACCACAGCAAGAGAGTCGCCGACTGCAGTGTCCCACACGGCGTGGCTGCATCGAACCAAGAACTGTGATTGGACCACTTCACGTTATCAAAATTCTTTCAAACAAGAGTTGGATGTCTGTAAGAGGACCCGCAATGGTAACGAGACTTCATTAAATAAAATCGATCGTCAAGTTACGAAAGGTCATTTGGTGCTCACCTTGTATGACAGGCCAAACTCATTTCTGCTCTCGTGTTGACGTGGTTGGAAAGTCTCAGTGATGTGTTGAGCATGTTCCACCAAGAACTGTTTTAAAACTTTCAGGTACGCATATATACATTAGAAATGAGCTCCATTATATCATAAGTTCTCGAAAGCCTTCTTACAATTGTAAGTCACAAACAGAAAACTGTTCTAATAAAGCCATTCTTTGAAGACCGATTGAGATAACCTTAACGAAGTTAAACTGTTTGGTTTTCTTATTCTAATTTCAACAATGAACCACTGCAGCGTTCTTATATGAATAAATTCGCAATAATTACTTGTTATATTTTGCCATTAAGCTCGAAAAAACCTATCCAGATATGTATTTGTAAGCCAGACCGTTAGCAGCTGGTCTCTATTATATTCTATCAATATATCTGCTGGACTGCACAGGCTCAACCTGTTTACACCGCAAATTATATCGCACTTTAAGTGTGTGTGTGACGGAAATTCACTTAGCGTTTTAAGTGGAGTGGAAAAAGCAGACTGACGCGCTTCAATTTGAATGCTAAACTGTTCATCAAGTTTAGAGAATTTCTGGCTTTAAAGATTCAATATTCGGGTATGTTTTTATCATTGCCATCTCATATACATTATATATATATAACAAAAGCTTAAAACTTAATATGTTGTATTTTGAATGTGTCTAGAAAATGTTTTCATTATATAACTGTAATGTAGATGTGTTGATTGCTAGCTGGAGATCAAATTAGCAAGATAAAAACAAAGAACAGCAACACTTTTTTAAAATAATAGTATTTTCTGTGAAAGGAAACAGCAAGAATTTAAATCCGATGGCGACAAAGATTTCCATTCCTAGACATTTTGAACAGAAAGCGTTAACAAGCTATTTTCTAATTGTGTAGACCATGCAACATACTGTGTGCAAATTTCACCACAACAAATGGAAATTCTGATTCAAATGTATGGCCTTCCTTTGGAGATTAGCAGTGATAAGAATTTTTTCTAAGATGTTGTTGCGAATCTAAGAAAATAGTACCTTTTTTATTTTACATGTTTTTGTTTATGTTCAAAATATATCTTTCGCTTTTGAAATTACTTACATTAGCTGGACTAACGATCGAACCCCCGTCATTGTGTTTAATTAGCGTTGTTCTGGTATGACAACCAAATATGTAAATCACTGGGTCCAGTTGTTCAAAAGCCGATTAGCACTAACCCAGGGTTAACTTCGTAACCCATGCTCTTGTTTCTAACCTCACAGAG
>JAOBBB020282155.1:0-10889 GCA_025331005.2 Zoanthus gigantus | reverse complement strand
CTTCGAGAAGCTCCTGGAGGCGGAGTACGAGCAGTACACCTTCGAGTTCGCGGAGGCCGAGTCCGGCATCTCTGCCGCCGAGCTCGAACAGGTCGCCAAACTCGTCTCCGAGTCCGGCACCCAGCTCTCCACCCACAACTGGCGCTCCGCCTCCTCCTACAACGAGGCAAATTTATTTTATAAACTCAAATTTTTTAAGTGTTTTTTTTCGATAATTGAACTTGTATGGTAACGAAACAGATTGTAGACAATGATGTTGCAATTATTCTCTTATCGTTGCTTTACTAAAGCCAGTGGATCACCAGACTACAAATTTCTCCACATTTATGTATTCAATAGTTATAGATATAATAACCACACGTTCCTCGGTCAAGAAGCCATCGCCTTTTTTCAGCAATAATTTTACGCAATCCATGGAATAATTAATCACTAAACTGAACTTTCAAACACCAGAAGCGGTTCACTTTCATTACTTAAAGGATTTTCCGAATCACTATTTCGATCTGTTGTTGCTTCTATCTGTGTGTGTGGTAATTCCAAAAGGCTGTCCTCTGCATCTTCGTGTCGCAGCTCGTAGGTCTGACGGGCAACTTCATAGAGCTTAGCAGCCGAGCTCTTTCCTGTATGCTCTACCATTTGATAGAATAAGCTTTCGGGATTTTGCAGCAACAGGTATGGCTCGTCAAATTCAATCACCTTTCCTTCGTCTAACACCTGCAGATTCAAAGTTAAAGACAATATCAAGAAATGGCCGTTGCTGAGGTTGCGTTCGGAAAATTGAATAGAATTCGCGGTTGACTGACGCGCTACAGCTTGCAAGGACACAGATTTGCATTTCAAATTCTCAAACGATTGGTTTTTGAATCTTGCCCCCACGTGTTCCTTTGTTTTCATTTGAATAGGGTTTCTTCCATATAAGGCTTTTTCCCTTATTTGGAAGCGAAGATACAAAGAAAGCGTTAGCTTCATTTTGCGCGAAATCGATAAAACCAGTTGAGTGAAGCAATTATTTTACTCAGATATATTGAAATTTATCATAAAGAGATATGTTATTTAATCAATGGTGTATGAAAAACACATTTCACTAAACCTGTACTTACCATGACTCGATCAGAGTCCATTATTGTGTTGAGTCGATGGGCAATAGTCAGAACAGTACATTCTCTGAACTTGTTACGAATCGTTTCTTGCACCAGAATGTCCGTGCTGAAAACACAAATCGGCCGCAATGAGTTTAGACCCCAATTTATCTAATACTCTCTTACGTATTTAGGTTAAACTGTCATGTTATACGATCACGGTTAAAAACCATGGAAGTGAAAGGGTCACACTGGATCAAATTCTGTCTAGTCCAATAAAAAGTTGGGAGGAAGCGGTTTAAGATCATTTGGCTATTTACATGAAGCAAAACTCCGTATCTTCAAGTCCAACGTAAAGGCTATCTTAGTCTACGTATCGAAGACATGAAAAAATAAGTTATTTCTTTTAACCAGCCCTAAATTAATGTCACAACTGTTCCTGGAATTATACCTATGTTGGTCTACCCAGTTTGGGTTCCGGTTTTAAGTTTATGGAAGCTATTGATGTATATATAAGAGGACAATGTCACAAACATCACATCTTACTCGTGGTCGACGTTAGCCGTAGCTTCATCAATGATCAAGATTTTGTTGTGTTTCAGAATTGCGCGTGCTAAACAAACCAGCTGCCGCTGGCCAACACTAAAGTTTGAGCCTGCCTCAGCTACTTCCGTCTTCAATTTCCCTGGTAGACCTTCTACCAAGTCTTTTAGCTGAACCTGAGCGGAAAAGAAAAACAGTAAAACTGAAAGCCAACTGGCAGCATCAATAAATAAAAAAAAAATAAAAATACCTTAATTTAGAAACAAGTCGTTGGTGATAATAATAATGGTAATGGTGGCGATGGGATGGTGGTGATGATGATGATGGTAGTATTTGCGATGATAATGGTGTTAGTGAAAAGATTTAACGTGTCTTTTTAACACCCGGCCGAGTAGAATGGTGCCAACACCAGCATTTATTGCCGAGAACAGACACAATAACAACAACGATGAAGTTTTTACAGTGCATCCACAAGATACTTTTTGCCCTTCCGAGCGATCACCTCAGCAACTCTAAAAACGTTTCCATCTTTTTCTCTCTTTCTTTTTTCTGAATTGAACATCCAAAAACAGCTATTGCTTCTGGTAAGATGATAACAATAGATTATCAAAAATTTAAAGCACAGTTAAAAAAGTGGATCGAATCCATTTCCAGGAAAGTAATTGAATCGTTAGGTTTATTTTGGCCAGTGAGAATTTTACAATCATTTTGCAGCAAATAAATAGCGTTTAATGGATTAAATCGAAAAAGAACAATTTGCCTCTTTGGTAAATATTTCTAAAACTGAAAGTTCTAAGCTTCAACTTACTTCCTCTAAAGCATTCCATAAAGCGTAGTCTGGATGCTCATTAAACGGATCCAGGTTTTCAGAAAGTGCTCCTGTAAACAGCACAGGGTCCTTAAACAAATAAACAGGAAAGTGTTTACTCTTAGGTGCCTAATAAAGGAGGGGGGGGCGCTTATTAATTTTTTGGTTTTTTTCCGACCCTCCGAGCTTATTAGGACTCCCCGTTTATTATTTCTGAGTAATTATCTAAGCACTCTGCCACAAAAGTGTAAAAACAACAGAAATCTGTAGTGTTTGTATTAGTGTTTGTATGTCCTCGAAACTTTCACTGGAAACTGAAATTGCATTCTTTATTCACGAATGCAATGCAATTTCTTCTCATTTTTACAGCTGTGCTTATAAAAGCGTGAACACCTAAATTATGTCTGCAAAGTTTATTGTGTTGTAACCAATCACAGGCGATATCTTTACATCACAGAAACCACAGACAACGAACGGTTCCCTATCAGTCACGGAATAAATTATTTTTGTTTTGTTTTAACATTCACAAGTAAATAATTGCCTTCACTGCATGTAATCCCTCAGATATCAAATGCATAAACGCCTTCAGAGAAAAGGCAAAAATATATTTTGAAAGGAATAGCGAATGTTGGGCTGTTTACTTTGCGCCATACGTGTTCAATTTCGTCGAATGTTCAAATCCAATCGCCTTGTTCTACAAAAAAAAATATTAGCTGGGATTCTGCTATCAGAAACCAAAACATCACGATTTTTTACTTTTACTGTCTTCATTTGAAACGTCCTTATATGGAGGCTGGTCGTCGTCGCGTTTGCTTCTAAAATTTTTCTTTCTAATATCGCACGTTGTGATAGATGCGCTCCTCAGCACTGTTCATGAAGAACAGCGGACCTGCGGTGTTTTAACTTCCTAATATGACAGCTTGTAACTTTAAACAAAACAAAACGAAAATAAATTGAATATTTTCGATTTACAGCTGCGCAATAAAAGCTTGAACACCTGAAATATGTCTGGAATGTTTGTGTTGTAACCAATCACAGGCGAGATCTTCACACCACAGGCAATAGACGGTTTGTTTTAAGGTTACTAGCTGTCTTATTAGGAATTTAAAACACCGAACTACTGTGCCGCCAGAAGTTCCTTGATTGCAAGATCGGCAAACTGGGAAGACCGCCGACGAAATCAACATGTATGGCGCAAAGTAAACAGCCCAACTTTCGCTATTCCTTCCAAAATATTTTGAAACCGCTCAAATCTGTATTCTATACTGTAAACAATTAGGAAGGAAAAGTAATTATTTACTTAAATTGAAACAAAATAAAAATAATTTGTTCCGCGACCGATAGGGAACCGTTCGTTGTCTGTGGTTTCTGTGGTGTAAAGATTTCGCCTGTGATTGGTTACAATACAATGAACATTCCAGACATATTTTAAGTGTTCACGCTTTTATAAGCACAGCTGTAATACGATTGCCAAACTTGAATGTTTTTCGGGCCATTGGCACATTGCACCTGACTAACTTGGCCTAGCGCGGTCATTCCCAGTTTGGACCATCCTTTGTGCTCAACTTTGAAACGTTTGCCCCTTACTCCTCCTAGAAATTCCGACCCCCCCCCTCCCCTTTCTTAATAAATCAACTGTATGAATTTGTACGTGCTTATTACCCTGTTTCAATACCTCATAAAACTTTCAAACCGGGCATAAGGTGGTGTTTTAAAAAATCACATGAAAAATAACAACGTATGCATTAAATCGATGGTCGGCCTTTTTTAGTTTCCTTTGGGAAAGAACAAAAACTACTACCCAAATAAAATACCTTGCTTGGTGTTTGAAATTTGAAAGACTTAAGCAACTCTTCCTTTTTTTTTTTTTTTTTTTTGAGAACACTTTTGTACACATGCGCAAACTGTAATCACCAATTACATGGACCAAATAAGCTCCAAAAAACCAGCTGTTAAAAAGTCGAACAAATCCTTGTTATTGGTTTTAAGAGGCTACTACATCCTTATGCCTGCAACGATCAGTCTTTTCGAACCTGCTTTAATGAAATACGGCATCAATATATGTTGTAAAAAGTTAGGCCGGAGAAGCGACATATTGGCCAGAGTTTTCATCAGTAGTTGGTTGAATGGACTACTCTCGCGTAAAACATATAGTTGGCCACTTACCCCTATTTCTCCTTCCCATTCCCCCCCTGGACTCAGTTTACGTTTATGGCAGTGAATAGCGCATACAATTGTTTGGTATGGGGTTTGGGCGTTGAAAAGGGGTTGCTATAATAAGACAGGTATTGATTGGTAAGGATTTAAACGCCCGGAAAAGTTGAGGAAATGTAGACAGTTTTTAGAAATTTGAACTGCGAAAAGTGTCTATTTAAACTTGCAATTAACATTACAATAAAATATTCAAAAAAAAAAATTGCGATGTAAATTAAAATCATTTATTCCTAAATGGACAAAAATGTCGACAAGTTTTACGATTTTAGCTAAATTTCACAATTGTAAATTGCTGCAAAAATATTCCAATCTTATGTTGAACGCTAAGTAGAATGGCTAAGTGGTTCATTGACAGTTTGTTGATACTGCATATAGTCAGAAGAATCCTAACTGTAACAGGAAGTAGAGATGACGAATGTTAATGCCTGGAAACTCACAATCGAGTCGCACCCAGGACCACTCATATTGCGCTTGTAGCAGTTACTGGAACTGATGTTGGTAGCAGGTGAAACTGATCAACTTTAAATGGCGAGATTGTGCTAAGAACTTGCAAAACTACTGCAAAACTTTTGTCGTAGTATAAGTTATGGTACAACTGCCATTACGAAAGAATGAATTTTTTATATATATTTTTTGTTGCTGATTCCCAGGAATTTCACGGCTTGAAAAAGCATCCATTTTCGTCAGACATGTACGGTTTTCGCGAGGTATTTGGCTTATGAAACTAATAATTTAAAATGCAAGCGAACAGTTAAAGAAATGTATAAACGGTTATCAAAATTTAAGATTTGCTCTCATTCGCAAATTTTTTTATTGCATTGCATTAGAAAATAAAAGGCGTTTTTTAATCGCTTGTGACTACTACAAGAAGACATGAAATTTCGAAAAAATTATGGTAAATCAATAGTTGAGAAAAGTGTGTGAATCTAGTTTATGTTTTATTTCTGCATTTTATTTAATTTTAACCAGTGTTTTGAAGTTTTGCGGGCTGCCTGTGGTACTTGGTGACTTGACTAGGCTTCCAGTTGTGGACTCACCTATGCAATGTCACAGTGGTTACCGTCTATCGAGGCAGAGCCACGGAAAGCGTTTGTTAACTAACTGCATAAGGCCTTTCCAATTTAAAAAAAAAAGGTAAATCCTGCTACGAACTAAAAGTGAACTTTACAAAACTACATATTATTAAGGTCCAGTCCTGTAATTTAGCAATACAACAAGATTATGGAACTCATGTTTTTTGAAAAAAATAATTGTATTGCGATGGCTGTTGAATGGTCGTTGAGAACGGGCATTTCAAGTTTTGTAAACAGTTAATGACTGGCTCCAAGAAAAACAGTAAGTTTGGTTTCCACGAGATCCTCAACATTACGGGTCGAAGGAAACAAAACTCACTCTTTCCAGTGGGGGCCAGTCATTAGATGTTTTATTATAACTCAAAATAGAATAGCTTGCGACTTTAATCTTTATTACAAAGGTGCACGACCTGATCAATCGCAGGACAACCAAATAAACATAAATTGAAACAGTGTAATGCAAAAATGTTTTGCCGGCGAGGACATAAAAAATAAGGACTAAAATTTGCCTAAAATCCGGGAAGAAATGGTGTTTTGAAACTGCCATAAAATATGAAACTTATTACAGAATGTATAATATAGAGCATGGTTTTCTAAACATTCTGATAGCAAGAAAACTGAAGAAATTGGTCAAGGAACGGCCGAGTAATCGCACAAAAATGGATTTTTGGGACAGCGCGAACAGTGGCTCATGCCTTATATTTTTGATTTTTTTTTCTTTTTTTGTATTGGAGTTTTATGTGCTATAGCTTGTGGGTCTTAGTGAGACAAAACATTTCTCGGTTTGCATGCTTTCAAAACTAAAATTGGGCATCAAATATTATTTTTTATATGAAGTATTTCACTGCACTTAATTGGTACAATAAATTTCCATAAAAGAAACAATATAAATAAAAATCTTTGACATTTTCTATCTCTTTAGAGTTTGAAGACAAGCTTATGAATTGTAATGATAATGTAAAAACACAGATGAAATTCTTTCTTTACCTTTCTTTCAGTAAGATTTGCTTTTATCAACTGATTAGATTTTGTTATTAATTCAAAGTTAACTTTTGTGTGTTGTAAAAAGTCAGAAAAATAGCTTCTTTCTTTAAGATCTGACACTTTTTAATGCAAAAAAATTTGATTGTGTTTCTTTGATATTTCTGTTCCTTGGGTGGGAAATTTGCAAAATATAAAATACAAAATGCCAAACATCTCAAATTAATCCCGCCCTACACCCCTAATGCAATACCTTCTTGTTGTTTCGCTTCGTCAACATCCAACAAAAACATATAAATTACAAATTACTGTATAAAATGTCAAATGTCTCGTATTCCCCTTGCTTCGCTCAACATCCAGCAAAAAACATATAAATTGCAGATTATTGCATCTTGTTTGAAAACATTGTCTTACCAATGCCCGCCCTACCAGTAAGGAAAATCAATTTCGGATTTGCAGTGTCTTCACCGGGCATAAAAAGTTGGTAAGGTTGTTCAATGAAATTAGTTGTAGAAGCAAAATATAAATTACAAAATGCGAAAAATCTCAAATTAATCCCGCCCTACCCCCATAATGCAATACCTCTCTTGTTGTTTCACTTCGTCAACATCCAACAAAAACATATAAATTGCAAATTACTGTATAAAATGTCAAATGTCTCTTATTCCCCCTGCCTCAAACCCCTAATGCATTACCTTCTTGTTGTTCAACATCCAGCAAAAAACATATAAATTGCAGATTATCGCATCTTCGTCGATTCAAATAGCATTTTGTAAATAAAAGTAAGAGCTCTATCATGGATGAAAGGAAGACTGCAACACTGAGAGCAAAGCAGACCCATATGAGAGTTTTGTTTTCTTTACGAAAATCATCTTTACACTCCACTTGAGACTTCAAAGGGCATTTGTAAGTTGCTGGAAAACTCGTGGGACGTAAAGTTAGTTGTAAACAAGTAAAGACAACCAAGATAGCAACTCTGAGAACTAATTGGATCATGTAAAACACAAACACAGAACAGCTGCCTTCCATTTTTCTTCGTCTATTTTGAGGCATTTGATTGAGGTCATTTCTGTGGTGTTCCACGACAAGAACATGTCTTGATGCAAACACTGTGTATACCAACAACGCTACAACAAGGCACGACCAGAAACCAACAAAAGCATCTGGAGGAAATCTGTCCACGTATTCTTGGCCGTATTTATCAAAGCATTGTCCCTCAATGAATGATTTGTTTGGCTGGTTTGTATTACATACAAAGTATCTTCTGCTGTTTCTATAATTATCAGAATAGCGTGCGGCAACAGCTAAGGCGACTATCAACAGCAAGCCTGAAATTTTTCCGGGAGAAGTTGTAGTGCGAAGACTGTAAAACTCCTTTATGCTCTCCCATACCATTTTCGGTTTATCGACATTCCATCGTTCAGCTGCAGTTACGACAGTTCTTTGTGGTTGCCTTCAGTATACTTCTGTAAAAAGTAAGAAATCCCACCGTTATCTCCCTTTCTTCTACACAAGTCCTAAGTACAAGAAGGTCCATTCTGATTTCCGCTTTACTAGTTTAATTTACCTAAAGTGGTAAACAAAACGGATCAAGACACACTATTACAAACAACCTTTGCCTGATCATGTATAAAAACTATCACAATAAATTATAATAAAATTCATATAAATAAACAATCTTTTAATAAAGGCTGTGATTTCTCTTTCTTCTGTTCCGTGTTCCGAATACATATTATATTTATAAGCTTTTAAAATAAAAAAAATGTCCTTGTCACTTTAAAAAGAAACTCAACTGATCTTTTGGTAATAACAGAAAGCTTTCTTTAAAAAAACAAGAAAAACATATAAAAGTTCTAAAGCTGTCATAACTTTAAAAGAAAACCCCCGGTTTGTGAGATAGCCCTAGAAAAGATCATAACATTTAGGCCATTCAAAAAAGTATCCAGGTTTATCTTTAGAAGTGCGCAAATTTTTCTTATCACTTTCACTAGTTTATTTTTTGATCGAGATGCTGCAGACTGCGTATACTGGGTTGCCTATATGCCTGTGGCCCTGTAAACCATGTCATGGATAAACCTCGTTTGCAAACACGGAATTAACCAGCCTATCCTGCTAACAACGATTTCATATAAATTAAAATTGTCCTAACTTTTGAAATTGGTGATGAATTCTTATTAAATGACTATCCATTTCCTTGGCTTTGCAAGTATAATTTAGAAATGCCTATTGTTTTGACTAATTCTGAAGTTCTTATTTATTTTAAGAATGAAATTAGTGATTTTGGCTCTTAAAAATTGTAGCCGGAAAAGGGTTAATATAATAGTAGCGTTTATGAAAGGACACAAAGTCCCCAGTTTGATACCAGCCTTGCCGAAATTTGAATATTTATGTGACCTTCTTTTCCGCCTAAGCTACTTTATTACAGGAAATTAACAATGCACGTTAACAACGCAACGAAAATCAATGTTTCACTAAATTAACGCGAATTTTTCAAAAATTAGATTTACTTGCATTAAATTAACGTGAATGTTTTCGACAAATAAACAGGTATACATTCATTAAATTAACACGAATTTTTACAATAAGCATCATACTTTATTTAATTCGATTGCTAAAAACTCGCAATTTACATTTCTGCACTTACAAATCTCAACATACATATAATGTCCCATAAGGAAAAAAAGAGTTTACAGTTGTTAGCTTTTAGGGTTGCTCAAATGGATCAAAGCAAAAAAAAGATAACAAATACGCCCGATTTGCAGTTGCTCGACAAACTATTCTGCAAAGAACCTTATGTGCCGCTACGGTTGGGCATATTAACATAGAACTGAGCTGATTTATCTGGTTTTCATTGAAGAGAGAAGCTAGCATAATGGGCGAGGTAAAATCTATAAAATAAAAACGGTCTACATTGGTTCAGGGCTGCTTAGAAATCTCAATATAAGTAACCGTGGATTGGGACGAAGAAGATATCTTGTCCGATAGTGACTCTGAGGAGCCTTGTAGAGGAGGCGTGGGATTTGATTTTTCTAATGAAATAACAATGTTTTAAATTAACAATGTTGTTAAATAACGCCCATAATAAAATCTATAAAATTTACATCAATATTTATTAAGATACATTTAATTAACGCGAATTTTCCGAAATAGCGTTAATAATATGCATTGTTAAATTCTTATATAAAATAAGGTAACTCTGTCAGCTTTCCATCCTTCCGGTGGAGGTAAATGAGTACCACCTTCTGTTGGGAGCTAACCTGCGATGGATTAGAGTATCCCATCCAGGGGGAGTCAGAGACTCTCATCCTTTAACACTACAGAAACCAGAGATAAGCGTTGGCTCCACGAGCCATTTGGATTGCAAAGAATTTAGTTAGCGTTCATGAAACAAATAAGTAGGAATATAATAAGATATAAATTTCGGTGTTTAGCGCCATGTTGAAAATTAATATTTTGAGAAGATTACAGTTTCATTGAAACTGCTGACTCAATGGACTTCAGATTGCGCTTTTGGGGCAATAATTTTACAAAGCCAAAAGTTTTTTATACAAAAGATTCTGAAATCTTCAGTTCTCCTTGTCACAATTATCCTAACTAAAGCCGACAAAATATTTTTGACCTCTAGCCAACTTTCTCGTTCATTTATAAAGCTTTCCCCATTGAGATGTCGAAACGCTGCTCACAAACATAATTCACACAACTAAACAGAAAAGAAACCGAAAATCCAAAATTGTAGCAAAATTTAATATCATAAAAGCTTTGAAATTGCCGCAAATTTGTAACAATGTGTTCTCCCTCTTGCCCGTGGTTTACAATGAGACTCATAGATTATGCCTTTCAAGTTGTGCAAACCCATTTTCTAACGCAGAAAACAGAAGTAAAAAAAAAAGATTTTAAGATTGGACTGCCACAGGCAACCCAGTAATTTAGACATTTAAATAACTTTTGTTTAATTTTTTTGTAGACCTGAATACACAGGAATGATTACCAATGCCCAATTAGGATCTTCATATACTCCCAGAATGACAGCAAAATCTAGCCCTACTTGACTGTTTTGTAACATTTAAGGTTTTTTTTATATCATCAAACCACGCTTTAAGTTACATTGTTATATTGCTGTGTTTCACCTGACGTCATGGCGGCCATGTTGGAGTACTCTTAAAGGATCCACCATTAGAAAAGTTATGGAGG
>JAOBBB020281987.1:0-10890 GCA_025331005.2 Zoanthus gigantus | reverse complement strand
CACGGTTAGGATCTTTTGTTCTAGGTGTGATGCTTCATTAGTCTATTGGCTGCTTGCTCATTTACATCTCAAAGCCTATTGTTATTTGTGCACGGTCAAAGTCAAATTTCAATAAGGAAAAGGAGAACAAAAAGATATAACAAAGAAAGTCATCAAGTTTCCAAACCAGTCCACTCTACTAACTTTGTTCAACGTAACAAGTCAATTGTTGGGTCTTGAAGTCACTTACCAAAAGGTTCATTAATATGGTACAGTTGATGATGAGAAATAGAACATACAATGCCCACGTAATTGGTGGCACTTGAAACTCATTGTAGACTGTATCATATTCATATTCTCCCAACATACCCATTGTGGTCTTCAACATGGAACGACCAGGAGTAGAGAATGGGATCTGGAAACGAGGAAGTAAACACAAAAGCAAGATTTACCAACTAAGGTTTGCCAGCATAAGAGTTTTTTTTATTTAGTCAATAAAATATGGTAATGAAGACAAAGTATCGATGACAGCATCGGTGTTTCAGTGCTTACAGTGTATTTTGATTGGGATCATTATAATCTTCTTGAAGATAAAATTTAGTTACAGTGTAAGCTGGTCCACAGCAAACGTACATCTTAAAGGATCTCAAAAAGGCAAGAATGGACCCACTTGAATTCATGCACCTGTTTCCAACAGCTGTGACTTTATAGCTCAGTTAGTGCAAGTGTTGCTCCGGCGTCGCAGAGGCCATAGGTTTAAAACCAATTACCAAACTATATATAGATAACTAAAAGGTTCGTTTTATAAAGTTATGACCAGCTAAAGGTTTCCACAATTTTACTGTTCGATTGAAATAGGCTTCAACTAACTTAATTACATATAGGAAGAGCGATTCTGATTTAACTTATAGGACTGCAAAAAAAAGACAGTCGAGTTAAAGACAAAATAGATACTTAATAATAAAGTTGTAAAACAATAGATGCTTCTTGACTAAACAAATTAAAAACAAAGTGCTAGATAAAAGTAACAAACTAAATTAAATTTGGTGTTAGGACAAGTCAATAGAGGTAGTAATAACCACATCTTTACTAACCTGATCATAGATAAGAACATGAAATCCTAGTCCAAAGGCGATGATAAACAAAGCAAGCACTATGAAAAACTGCGCAAAAGTTCTTAGTATCTCTGTAAACATGACGACATAGATTCCCAACTTAGGAAACTTGCGCAAGAACAGTAATAACCCAGTCCAGGCTAGATAAACTGCTGTAGCTCCCAGGCTGTTGTGCCAATAATAACACCTAAAAACAGAATACAGTGTAATATTTTGAGGACTGAGAACTAGTTTGCTTTTCGATTAGTCTTGATTCAGAGTTTTGAGAATTGAGTGAATAGTTTTAGTCCGAGTCTGTTATCTACCTTCCGATATCGTTACAATTATACTATAAAATACTATAAAACTTGTAGAAAGTGGTTAGAAAGAACATTATAAACAAAGATAAGGCAATAAGAGCCTGTACCAGAAACCTTGCATTTTCTTAAAATGGAAACTAAAGCCGCACTGCTCCGAGGCAAACAAAACTCATTACCTTTCTACTCCAAAATATATTTAGATTGATATTTTTATACCATATTTTCAGTTAATGAAACCAAAGCCTGCAAATTTTATACTCATTATCATTGTGAATTGAGTCTGAGTTTGTACTTATGACTTGTTTTACACACACATCTCGTGAAACAAATACATTTAATGTGTTTTTCAGCATGGACCAATAATATTAATAATAATGATAATGATGATAATTATTATTATTATTATTATTATTGCTAATATTATTATTATTAAGCTCTGCACTTCTACAAGTTAACTATAATGACTTTGAATAAGCAAATCGAGAATGAAGAAAAAACACCGTTGGCCTAATTGCGTACCTTGATCCAATGGCGATGTTAATTGTTTTTCCATCATTTTGTATTTCACTGGCAACGTACAGGAGCGAAAACACGTAAGCTGGCACTTCAACCAGGCGATGCCATCGAAAATAGAAACGCCACACATAACAAAACTGTACAAACTTACAAAAAAACCAAACCTATAATTAATATTACTAACATATATTAATTATTACTTGAACAACGATGTTCAGTTGCTGTGCTCACTTAGTGGGTGGCCCCACCTAAATTGGTTTTTGATTTAAAAGAGCCGAAACCAATCGTAAAATTGTACGCAATTTAGGTATTCTTTTCATGAACAGTAACTGTTTTGCTATGTATTTTCAGCACCATTCTAACTATATCTGTTCAGATATCTATTTATAAGCATTAGGGCTCGATATTATCGGCTGTTTATTGTTGTCCAAAACATTTTCCAGGTGTCTTTTGGAGGAATGGGCTGTAAAATACCCTTTTTGCAAGCTCAAGAGGATAAAAAACAACCTACCTCTATAAAACAAGCAATTTGTACCTAGTATTGCTTTGTGAAAACTTTCGCACATCAGCTTCTTTAATAAATGAACTATAACGTTTAGAGCAATTACGACACCTTTATTTTCTTAAGAATTTTAAACCTAAATGTTTTGGCAGGAAGTAAGGCCAATAACAGAACGATAAAAATATGTATTGAATACAACGGGTTACATGCACATATTTTCTTGTGTTGAAAACCTTTATTTACTCGCAATTCTCTTTCGCGGAAGGTATATTTTAACAATGGAGCAGGACGTAAGGCCAGTATCAGAATGTATTGAGTACAACGAGTTATATGCATATACTTTCTCGTGTTGACAACCTTTGTTCCGTGGGATGCCTGTGGCAGGCCATGGTGAGATTTGCCTGGGGTTCCTTTTTCATCGTCAATGCATATCAACAAATTTGACAACCTTGTGATTCGATTGATTGACAATGAAATGCACGGAACAACTCTATTTTTATTGGCTTAAACTTGGAAGCATGTTCAAGATGATATGACTTTGACAGGAGTAAAAGTACGGTAATTTCCAACATTCGGCGTTCTTCTGCGATTCTCGCAAGGACAATGTTTTCCAAACATTCTGTGATTCTGGCAAGAAACATTCGGCGATTGTGCGATTCTGGAAAATAAAATTCGATTTTACATAATTCAATATTACTTAAGTAAGTTTTAATGCCATTTCGAAACACCACGCACACTCTTGTTCCATTTTGTAGATCACTCAATAAGAGGAAACGGGGAAGGAGACTCTGCTCGGACAGCACTTTTCCACTTGCTCTATTTTCCACTACAAACACACTGGCCGGGTTTCTTCAACAATTTCTACTGTGATTTCTATGGCTGATCTAACTGACTAAACGTCGCACTTTACTATTACTTCACAATTCATTCCGATGCTATGCTCTAGTAAAGGCATCCCACTGAATCGCCTCTTATTTGCAATTCTCTTTCAAGGAAGGTATATTTTAACAATGAAAGATTAAATTAATATATCTATACGACCATATAAAATGGTGCTCTGTACCAAAGTAGAAATAACAGCTACCCGACATACATACCTCAATAAACAAGTTAATACACGTTGTCATGATAATCACAGGTCTTCCTATAGTTCGCCACAGTATTTCACTTCCTGTAACAGGCTGACCAAAGTTTATCTTGCAGACGCACGTGGTTTTATTGACACATTTGGTCAGCGGTAGGTTTTTGGTGGTTACCATGGCGTAACCAGTAAGAAAAAAGAGAAAGGTCACGTAGAGGATCAGTTTGCTGTAATACACATAACGGCCGAATGAGTGCCACTTGTAGCGCAGTAGATACGTCACCAGAGGATGGCTAAGCAGCTTTACTCGTTCCCTAGCAACCTATTAATAAACAGAAATATGCATGTAGTAGACCACTATCACTGATATGCCAACTATAAACGACTTGCAACCAACAGGGCGGCATGGTTTGCGCAGTTAATAAGATCTCTGCTTTCCGATCACAAGGTCACCAGTTCGATCCATCTTTACCCACTTACCCACACTTGCCAGTTTGCATCTGCATAAAATATGGCTAGTTTACAAACCTGACAACCATTTCCATCCTTACCCACCTCCCCTGAAATGCCACTTGGCATCCCCATAAAATCCATCCCTAAATATCACGAATGTCATACTCACCATTAACATCAAGGGATGATTACTTTTAATCTCATGCTGTTTGCTGGCCTTTTCAGGTAATGCAGATTTGATCTTGTACATAACAGCATCAACTGTATGACCCTCCAACTCGTGTTCCTCCATCCGGTCACTAAGTCCAGTCCAGTCCACATTTACATCATCTAAGAATTCATAATTGAGTGTTATGGCATAGTCAGGACTGTCCGGTCGACATTTGTTGAATTCAACACATCGGTTGAACACATACTCTGCAACATCTGTTTGGGATCAACAATACTCCATATCAAATACATGAATTAACACTTGAAGGATTCAATGCATTGATAACTACATTGAAATAGTAAAACCTGATTATTTGGCTAATTACAATATTTTCAAGTCCCCTCCTGATATTAGCACAGCAGTTTACCTGGTAGCTTCTTTATAAGTTTTCTCATGGGCGAGGTGACAACAGTCCCTTCTTTGATTCGATTTCTCATTACTTGCTCCCAATCGTCATGATCAATTATTGCCATGGCAACATACCTGTGCGAAAGCAGTGACTGAGTATTACATGAGTTAGCTAAATCATTTCCTGAGCTTAGTGGCTTATTGGAGCCGGTGCTTATCTCCTGTTTCTGTACTGTTAAAAGGATGAGAGTCTTTAACTCCGCCTGGATAGGAACTTATCCATTGCAGGTTAGCTCCCTTCAGATACCAGTACTCATTATCAACCGCGGAAAGATGAAAAGCTGAGTTAGCTTTTGCAAAAAAAGAAGGTCATACAAAGATTCAAATATCAGCAGCACCGGGGATTTAATCTGGATTTTTGTAACTAGAAGACAGAGATCATATTAAGTGCTAAGCAAGCCATCATGGTCAGTACTTAAAGTACTAAGAAAAACGTATTATTCGAAAAGATTATTGTACCGTTAGAACAGATTATTAACTGAAAACGGAATTAGGGGTGTCTGTGTTTATACTGCCTTAACTTTATTCATTATACAAGGATGGAGAAGTTAAGCACTTGCACACAAAATAAAGAATCTTCCTCTTTCCTTTCAATTGTTAGTGTATTATCTGTTATTTCCAACTTGTTCACTTACATTTTATTTTTGTGTGTTTTTTTGTTGAAAGTGATAGTTATGCTAAATCTTAAAACTTCAGTGGTAGATTTTTACAATTTTTCACACTTTTTGTTTTTTTCCATTTTTGCATACATACAATAAACTGCTATTAGTATATATATATTGTAACAATAGTCATACCTTTTTAAAGAGCCATAAGAGAGAGCGACCTTAATTTATTATAATGACACTCCTTATTGAAATAAAGTGTGTGTTTGTATATAACCTATGTAGTCTGTTAATTAACTTTAACTATTTTATTTAGTTTTCTTGTTTTCAGTTATTGATTGGCGATGTTATATGGGAGTGAGACATGGTGTTTGAGGGGAAATGAAATAGCAATTTTGAGAAGGACTGAGAGAGCAGTGGTGAGAGCAATGTGTGGTGCAAAACTGATGGAGAAAAAGAGGACAGAGGACCTAACGGAGATGTTGGGATTGAAGGAGATGGATCAAAATTGGACTGATGATTATATTAGTGTATGTCAATGGTTTTTGCAGAAGTCTGGTGTTAAGTTGTGGCATATTCAAGATGGAATCTTTGAACTTGATTGCTACCAGCCACAAAACTTTGGGTTTGTTCCATAAATTTTCGAACCTGGTATTATTTTTTTAAAATTCAAAGATATCCAAGACACATGAAAATGCTTAGCAGAGGTATATTAATTATTAAAGTAACTTCACATTATCAGACATTGGCAGTACAAAATGCCACGCAAGTCTTGTGCCATATATGATTATTTTATTTTCTCCATTTGGCTGGGTTTTTCCTCGGGCAACCAACAACTTAATTGTACCAAAAACTGGTTGCCTGGTAAACTTTTCGGTCGCCTCGGATGATCAGACAACCATTACTTTCGAGCACTGTATAACTAATGCAAGATTCAAAATTAATCATTTGTGTTTTCATATTGCAAGTAGATGGGTTTAATGCAAATCTGCATGCTAATCACACTAAACTAATAAATTTCCAACCAAATTTGAAAATTTTGGGGCAAACTAAATTTTACTCAGAAGCTTTTCCAAGCAAATTTTAAAATTATTTCAGGCTCTGTTTTATTCATTTACTGTAAATTAACTTAAGTTGCGATTTTTGATTCAAACAAACAAAAAATATATCAACTGAAGTTAGTACTATAGATGGAATTGGCCTTTTGCAGGAGTTGATCACGTGACTGATTTTCCCAAAGCAATGTCATGCTAAATGGCAAGCTATTTTCCATTTTGCATGGCAACCAGCTGTTATCTTTGTATCAAAGCATGTCTTTTCAATAGCGTATAAAGTGATCTTACAATTAATCATAATCCTTTTTTTTTCATATCTGTAATCTTTTATTACCATTGCTTAGTAAACAGTCTGTGACTTTTGTGAGAATTTAGACAAATGTAAGAGTTTTAAAGAAGTTTTGATTTCGCGAATTGAGCACCAACAAGAGAAACATGGCAGACTAAGTTTTGCCATTATCTTTTGACTTTTTTGCAATATTTAATAAAGAATAGTAAAACCTTATAAAACAATATTTCTTTGAATGGCTAATGGGCCTCAAGACTTGTCTTTGGATCACAATTTGATGTTCGAAAATGTCTACGAGACGACAGTAAACAACAGCAATCTGAAACATTGGAAACTAAAATCAAGAGAAATCATAAGTTTGTTTTATTTTGAAGGAATATATTTCGGGAATAAAAGATAATGAGACTTAAATATTCCCTCAGTTTATCATGATTTCTTTACATAATTTATTTTAGCTGAACATCATCTGAAAAGGATAAAAAGTCCAATATCACTGTTGTGTTCCAAAAATGTGAGGGAGTCACTCAAGACGCTTTCACTGGGTTTTGAAATCCAGACTTTTGTTTGATTTAAGTCTCGACATCTGCGAACATCAAATTTGAAATCAAAGTCAGGTCTTGAGTCCCATTGTCAAAAGAAAGATTGTTTTATATGTTTTTTTGCTATTCTTTATAAAACATTTCACAAAAGTTGAGAGATTACGGCACAGGTTACAGCACAAATAATTTTCAAACAATTCAAATATGACCAACACAACTCTGGATGAAATTAAAAACTCTATATTAATTAATTAAAAACTCTTTTAAAATATTTACTTTTATAAAGTAGAAAATGAACAATCCAACCAATGCCCTATTTCTAAACATATTATCAAATGTGACATAATTCTTATCTAATTATCTGGATTTGTGGCTAATGAGCAAACAAATCCAAATAATCATACTGTCTTTATACAGTAAAATATTTTTCATTGCTCTAAAATGCCAATTGAAAGAAAAAACGTTTTGAACAAGACTAAATAATATCGATTACAGACTTGAACAAGAATAAAAAAAATTAAGGTTTAGTGGTATATAGTATCTTCACAATGAGGATGATAAACTGAACGCAATTATCATGCAACAGAGATACAGCTACATACAGTGCAAAGGAAACATACAGCAGTTTAGATAAAATCTTCACCTTTTACTGTTAGTCTAGGTAGAATTAAAAATTCTAGTTAAATACAATTCTTTTCTTTACCTTGAAAAAAATAACACATGGATTTAGCATACCTTTTTGAACTCATCTTCCTGACGTTTCTCATAATGTCCAAAATCATCAAATATGGAAGTCTGATGCTTGTAAGAGTGAATAATCTTCAAAACCTGTTTTGCTTTCTCTGGGGGAACTTCCTGGGTGTCTCTGGAGTTGGTAACAGGTTTGTTATCATTGTTCTCCAAGCGGATATGCCGCAACGCATTGTTAGGTACATCTTTCACATAATACCATTTAACATCAAACTTTCCTTTCCATTTATCCTGTGACCAAATTCCTGTTTCAATGTCCAGATCAACTTCAGACATCATTTGTGCAACACCACAGAAATGACCGCTGCCATTCACACTTACCAAAAGGTAAATGGGGCCTTTATCGCCCCTTGCCTGCTCTCTAAATGCCTCATTCAGTCGGCGATTTCCATGTTCTGTGCTTGTCCATACATTGTATTTGATGGAGCGGTGGATATCGTCTTCACTGTAACTTTTGATGATGAAAAATCTTGCAGCTCTTTGGCTTAAGCTAAATTCTCTTGGGTTATAATTATGCCTAGCCTTCAAGCGCTCAAGCACTGGTACAGTTTCTCCTGAACCAGCATTATTTACAGATCCACCATTTCCAGTTGCTGGACGTTGGCGTTGCACATTTCGCCCAGGTTGTACCTTGTTTGCAGCAGATTTAGCAGCATTAACCCAAGAGCCAGAGTCCGACTTTGCAGGGTTTGCACCAGCTGATGGTGGTGATGGTAATTTGGATTTTCCAGGAGGTGGTTTGGGTTTTGGTTTAGCTGGTTGGCTAGCAATTGCTGCCCATGACACCGGTTTTGGTTTAGAGTCCACTCCAGTGCTTGAAACTACTGCAGCCGAAACTGGCTGCGAAGCCACAACTTGACCAGAGTTGTTTTTGTCACCATCATTTTCTTTATTGTCCACACCAATACTCAAATTTGATAAAGCATTTTCCACATTTCCATTTCCATAATCTTTTCCATTAAGAGAATCTATATTGACTCCCATGAATGTTCCTGATTCAGTGTCAGGTGGTGGTGGTTGATAGAATTCAGTTAACAATGGGTTGGCAGAATTGGAGTGAGATTGCTCACCCCATGAAATCTCAGTGGAAGATCCAGGGAAATACAAAGCTGGTTGATTCAAAAATGTGTTACTACTGTTTAGACCAGAATTATTCTGATTCAAACCGCCAAGATAAGCATTTGACGACACAGCGACTCCACTACTGTGATTGAAAATTTGATCCGGTAACAGTTGCTCACCATTTCCAACAGTCCCGAAACCACTTGAAGGAAATAATGTATTCGGATTCAATGAAGGCATTGATGGAACATTAGCAGACCATGTGCCCGGTTCGCCAAGAGCAGGGTTATTGAATCCATAAGGAAAATGCATTGGAGGAAGTCCTGTGCTAGTTGCTGTGCTTGAAGTAGTATAGAAAGATGGTGAAAGATACGAGTCCGACAAAGAATTGTGTAAATTTGGATCGCCTTGATTTAAGTTCATTTGCTTTTCGTTGGCCTTGTCGAGAAACAACAAACAAGCGAAGACGTCATGGATCACGGAATCGAGCATGTAGAAAGAACATGGCAACCATTAGAACGAAGCAATAAAGAGCAAAACCTGAACAAATTTAAGTAATTACTGCAAATTATCACTGAAGAGCTATAAAATAATCTAAATTATTATAACCTGTTTGGGATTTGCGTTCTGGAGGTAGCGCTCCAGATCTTCCTGTTCAGTGACACACTCGCCGTTCTTTCCGACGATTCCTGTAAAATTTTACGCCAGTAGTCAGATTAACATTTATACAGACGTTTATCTGAGTAAAATTAATTTTGTTCAAGACAATCTAAATTCAAGCCTGAAAAGTAATCTCCAAAGACGTACCTTTGCCCGGATTACTGTGATCCTTAGGCCTCTTCAGTGAGGAAACATAACACGCAAAGGAAAACGTGAATTAGAACCGAATTATTTTACAGTAGTTCTTAGTCGAGAAACAAGATGGTGCAAAAAAGAAACTCACTCCAAATCTCACCTGGTCGATACTCGTTGACATTACAAAGATGAACGATAATATAGTTGGTCAAAACTTTCTTTTACGTAACTCTTATTTTTGTCCGTCCTTCGCCACAAGGATAAAAAGAACAAAAGAAATGGCCGCTTCTTTGCCGCCCGAAAATAGCGAACCTAATTGTCGAGCGTGCGCCTGCGTGCATGCTTTGCGTGACTCATGCGCCACACATTTCGTAACCTGCCAATCATATCTCCGAATATGGTGAGATTATCGACGTACTATTACGTATTTCCGGCCTATTTCACGTTGCAAGGCCAAGAATTTAGTACATCATATTTTTTCTAGTATATGCCCAAATATCATTGCTGATGTTTTCGCTACCAGGCCTCAGAAACTCCAATCGAGGAATTTTTAAAGATGGCGCTTCTACAGGTTAGACATTATATTTTTGCAGATTTGTTCAGATCAGTGGAGCTGATTAAAGTAAAAGAGTTTTTATCGTTCTGATACAATTCCACTTTTTGTTCCTTAGTGGCGTCGTTTTAATTTTTTTGAGAAAGAAGTCCTGAATTTAAAAGATCCAGAAGTAAACGAGGTTCTTCAACAATTGAAGGTAATACACACATACAACCCTATCCTTATTGAAGCTCCCGTGATTGGGCTTTTTAGCTACAAGGCATATCTATGTTAATCTATCTTATCCGTCTGTTTAGTCAAGTTAAGAATTGAAAACTAAAAATTATCTAGATATTTAAGCTAAAACCAAAAGTAAGAATGCATACAAAATGTGTGCATAAAATTTAGTAAGACGATAGCAAGATATTACTGAGTCGACGTTTTAAAATCTTTATGATATTTAATTGATTTGAATTCCACAGATTAGTTCCACGGTAAGTGAAGGACTTTTAACGGTGGTTAGGTGACAGTGAGGAATATGTACATGATTACAAGATCTAATGTTTTTTTTGTGAGTTTTAGAGCATAACACAAAGGTATCACAACATGATAATATCATATACAATAGTTTATTGACACTCCCCCGGTGGGGCTTTTCAGTGACAATGCGACTAATTAAGATAAGAGAAGTAGTTA
>JAOBBB020281904.1:0-10894 GCA_025331005.2 Zoanthus gigantus | reverse complement strand
AAATTATGCGCAATGCACGACGTTGCACCTGTTCTAACGATTTAGATAAATACAAGGGAAGGCTGTCATGGTAAACAGGGCATGCGTATTCCAAAGCCGGCTGAAGGAAAGTGCCCGTTCTAAAACGTGCAGTAGACAAACCATCAAGTTAATAATAACAACATGGTTATATAATCTGAAAACTTAACTCACACTCTCAAACCAAAAAATATTTGAGCCCTGGGCAGTTTTGGTACGGCGCTCTCGCTAATTGACCTTTCTGGCCAAAGCTGTTGGGAGCAGGTTAATTTTTAGTGGATCCATCAATGCCTCTCAATTCTTATTGTGAATGAGTTTATTATTATATGTTGTCATGCACACGTGTACAATACTACAAAGACCTTTACACTTTTAATGAATAAGCTATTGTTAGACTAGATGTGCAACTTGTCATGCTGTTTTTGACTGGTTCTATCGCTTAAGTATCAACAAATTGAAGCTAACCCTTGTTAAACGAGTCTAAATCCAGTAAAACAGCTATGACTAGATATTCAAACCTGAATTGTTTTTAGACACTTTTGAAGTGTGCCGCTCGAGTAATCATCGCCACAAGTTTCAGCGTTGCCAAGATTACTGGCATATTTTTAAATGCTAGCTCCCTCAACTAACTACAGCAGGGATTATAACATTTTCGACCTTAAGGTGGTATCCCCATCTCAGGAGGTGATTTTTAAACAAAAATACAGCGTAATTCTAAAATATTTACAATTAAAAAGTACGTAGGTCGATACTACAACTATCAAAGTTTCCAAAAGCGTCCAAGGTGGTGTCAAATTTCACAAAATTAGTGTCATATTACAATTTTGATGCGGGCTTTTGAAAACATAATATTTTTAATTATCTCCTTATTTGCTTCGATAAATATCAATTTGACAAAAATTTAAACATTCCCTAACAATCTAAATTTCTATCGGAAGCCTCAGTCAAAAATACTTTCATTCGGAAGTTATTGATTAGCGAATTATTGAACATCAGCCTTTAATTTCCAACGCCATATCTAAGTTTAAAATCTGTTTCAAAATCTGGCTTCCGACGTAAAGTTTCTTTTATTCCTAATTAACAAGTCCTACAAATTTGGTTTAAATCTGATAAATCTTTAGTATCATACCACTTTCTTTTTGCGATCCACATGAAGCAAGCTGCAAATAATCATATTAATTTTTTATCATTTTTGTAATTATTATTGTTGAAATTATTATACTTACAAGAAGTTACAGTAAAAATGTGCAAGTAAATACTTAATGACTAATTGCCACTTTGTTGTTTGTGTGCAGAACGTTGATACATAGGTGTAAGCAAGGAGTCTTTTCATACACTGTTGTCCGACTGTTGACCACAATTGTGGCTTTGTAAGTAAAGTATTACAACTTTAATGCATGTAATTTAAAAGAGATTTGTTGTTGTTGTGAATAAAAACAGAAACAATAATGTTTAATTATTTTTCTCATGAAGTAGAAGTCATCAACTCACCTGATTAAGACTTGTATTGACGGTTGAAACACGGTGAGCTCGACTTTTCTTATTTATAAGTGACGTTTACATTGTGAGACATATGATTGATTATAAGCAGCTTATAAGCAGCGCAACCAGACCGCTGAGTTGTATTTAAAATTTCTTTTATTCTCCGACGCTTCATCAGGGACTTCTGTCTAATTTAACTGAAAGTGACTTCACTTTTAATTATGCTGTGAAAGGCGTAAAAGGAAACGCCAACTATGTTATTAAAATTTTGAATTAGTTAAGTTTGCAATTGGGTGCTACATGGGATCTCACTAGATCTCATGGAAAGCACGAGTAGTAAAACATGTACCATTATCCATATTGATTATGAAAATAAATCATTGTTCATTGTGCTGTTTTCAAACTTTATTGCAGTTGTACAGAATTAGCAGGAAAGTATGATGAGGGAAATCTAAATTTCAAATCAGCATGGTCGTATATTGTTGTCATTAACAATTGTTCTCAAGTGGTAAGCTCAAACAGATTACATGTAGATGGTAATGTAGTTAACTTACATCGGCAGTAATGTTCTCATTGTTTTAATTGTCTCTTTTCAGATCTTAGATGCAGTACAGGATTAATATACAGAATATTGTAGTTATGCTATAACTTTATGGCCAAGAGTGTATAAGCTAAGCTAAATCCAGCGCATTGATCCACTGGCAAACCAAGCTCAGTGCGTGGTAAAATTAGTAACGACATTTTCAAAATTTTATAAGACTTTGTATAAGAAATTCTAATTTTCTGGCCGCTGCCCTCTCTGGCTGGTCGCATAATTGGTTACCTTGGCGTTTGAATTTTAATGAAGTACTCGACTTGATGGATCCAAGCGTCTCGAGATTTATCGATGGAACGGAAAAAGTTTCGAATTTTAGTTCATTTTGAATAGCGATGGAACCATTACAACTACGATGGCTAAAGAAAGTATTCTGCTTTCTGTTTATGGAGAAAGTAGGGTTTCAAAAGGTGAGTGAAAGATATTTGGAGGGAGTTTGTTCTGCCGTTTTGACAGTTGACCATTGATATCTCCTGCCTTTCTATTTCTTTGTAGTAGTTACGTACAAACCACTCGCTTTCAGAACCCAAAACCCGTTCTCTGGCGGAAAAAAAAACAATATCAGACAACTTTCTAGCTTCAATGTATGATCGAAGGCAAAAATTAGAATTTCTCATACAAAGTGTTATAAAATTTTGAAAATGTCGTAACTAATTTTACCACGCACACTGAGCTTGGTTTGCCTGTGATTGATCTCCAGTTTCTGTAGTATTAAGCGATGAAAGTCTTTGACTCCCCCTGGATGGGATACTAATCCATCGCAGGTTAGCTGGTACTCATTTACCTACCCCGGAAGGATGGAAAGCTGAGTTAGCTTAGGCGGAAAAGAAGGTCACAAAAGATTCAAATCTCGGCAGAGCAGGGGACCAAACTAGGGACCTTGTGGTCGGAAGGCAGCTAACTGAGACAAAAAACAGAACATATTAGCAGTTTTTGCTAGGTAGGCTTGATCTTGGTGGAGAGTAGACCTGAAGAAGGAATAGTTTTTCAACACTAGTATCTGAATATTTTCGAAGGAGCTTTCGAAGCTCGAACTGCATATTATCGAAATAGTTCACTTCCTCACTCAGTAAAGGTTTAGAATGACACAGTCGTATACAAACAGCAGTCCCACGATATACTCCATAAACTTCTTGGTACCAGATTAGAGACCATAGGTCTTCAAAATGTTGTTATCAGATCTGCAACACATAGTGATACGTTTGCCTCAGAAATGTTTTTAGCCTATATCCAACCAAAGAAAACTGTCAAAGGGTCGAACACGTGATCACTGCAACACTCGTACGTGTGAAGTTGTTTAATAATTTAAAGTTAGGTGAACACCCGAGTAACATTAGTATTTTCTAGAGTCCATCTAAGCTGCATAGAGGTCTATGTTTTGTTTTTTACACTTTTCTTGGATCTGGGACGGCACAAAGATTAACAAACAAAAAATGTAGGAGTTTTAGCCAGTTTGCATATGAGTTTCATACTTCATTACTTGTTCAACGTGTACTTCTGTAGTTCAAAAAATCCCAACTCGACAAAAGCCGTATGATAAATAACTTATTAACCTCTTCTGCTTGGTCTTTACAGGAAAATCTCAGACCTCAGTCTTGTTATACGAACCTCGCTACGCTCAGTCCGTACTTCAAGCTCTAAGTCTTTGAACTGTAATGATTTTTGGATTATCTTTTAGTCTTTTTAGCTGTTTTCATCTAGTCTCAAGGCTTTCTAAATATACCACTCTAAAGAAATAATGAAACCCATCAAACAAATGATTTAATGCTTTATTATCAATTTCATCATATTTTTATCTCTTACACATGTGTATATCTAATGGTATTAATATCTTTTTCAATTTTTTTTTTCAAAAAGTACTATTCTTCTAATTTTTCTTTTAGTGGGCAATGTACTGTCTTGTACTCTTCTACCGAGCAGCACATGAAGAACTAAGACCAATTCAACCATTTTCAAAATTTCTTTGTGTAAAACTGGTAGTTTTTGCTTCATTTTGGTAAGTTGAGTAAAGTTTTTTGTATTGTTTTGACTCTTATAAAGCACTATGGTTTCCTTGAGCAAACATTTTTCACATTCGTAAGAAGCATTTAGTGCAGGGTAGACAAACCCGCACATTACCCACAAAACACTTACAAACTATCGATGCAACACTGACAGACATTGACACAACACCAACACATTACTGACAAAACGCTTTCACACTACCGACAAAAACCAACACACTACCGATCCAACACCAAGACATTCTCAACTCAACACCAACACACTACCGACATGAGAATGGCATACTACTGACACAACAACGACACACTACTAACACAACAGTGACACGTTACCAACAAAAAACAAACACACTACCTACACATTCAATAAGGACACTTTAACAACAAAACATTAACACACATTCTACACAATAGCGACCTATTACTGACGCAACAGCGACACACGTCAACCAACACAACTCTAACACACGACTAACATAACATCAACACAACACAGACACACCACTGCTCTTGTACCAACAAAGCACCAAAATATTATACTGATTCAAGATCGATACATAATCAGCAAGACAGCGACTTGTTACTAGTACATTATCAACATAAGTTCAACCAAGACAACTGGCACATAGTGGACAGACAAGTGAAACTGGTTCATTTATCTGCGGATAAATGGTTTCCTGAATTCCCCCAAAACCAAAAGTGTGTGTGTTCTGCGAACGAAAGGATGTGTGGTTTTGTATTTGCATATCAGTATTTAAGCAAAGAGAGTAGAAGAAGCCAGTCATTTTGGTCTAGTTCTCAAACGTTTAACCATTTTAAAGTTGTATTAAGATTTGGAAATACCGATTTATATGATGTTATGTTGTATACTTGTGTGTGTAAACGAGGAATTAAATGGTTGTGCTCACTTGCTAGACCCGCACCGCATTTCAGTTGCTATTTAATTGCGTGTTTTGCCAACCCTTTTATTTATAACGAATTTTGTCATTTTTATAGGATTTAAAAACATATTCTTTTGCTAACAAATTTATTTAAGGATGGGCGTTTTATCAATTCGAAGAAATCAAGACAGTTTACTTTCGGAAATTCCTGTATATCATTTAAACTAAAAGAGGAGCTCCAATTTCAAATTTATGCATTTTTTTTTGGAATATATAGCTGTGAACGTTCCTTACTTAGTTCAAGAAGTTGATTCAAAACGGTCCAATTTTTTCAGTTTTATGACCTTAAAATCACATTATGGTGACCTCAATATCATTTCAATACCGACTCCAAAGTCGATTTACAGTTTCCGAGCGTGAATAATTATAGACCGTTCGTGTTGGTGGTTTACCTTTTGCTACGCCGTACTGACGAGTCCCAATAAGGACGAAACAGCTGAAATGGTTGCAATTCTGCTTTGTTCCGAACTTCTAATCCTATTGGCTCACTGACAAGTTAATTTTCATTATGTACATCAACCATTAATTAATTAATTATTATTATTATTATTATTATTATTATTAATATTATTACTATTATTTTGTGGCTGTTAGATCTTTTCAGATCCTGCATATTACAGCATTTTGTATACGGTCTTTCTGCAATATTCAGTGTATTATACTAAACCACAGGCTAACAATTCAAGCAGCTACGTCATTCGCACTTGATTTCTGGTCGCTCTTAACTGAATTTACCACCAAATTTGTTTTCTTTTTTGACAGATAGTTTCTAAAATACACTATAGAGGCAATAAAACAAATGTATTTTGCTTACCTTGTGTAAATTGTGTTATTTCTTTTCATTAAGATGGGTTATTTGGAACGGCTTTTATCATGCATTCCTCATGCGGCCTCATGCTGCTACACTGTGGGTGACTCTGCCCAGCTGGTAATCAAAGTTGCCTGCCTTTTTATTTTATGTAGTAGCATGAGGCAACATGAAAAATGTACAATAAAAACCGCCCCAAAACCCAACTAAATGAAAAGAAATAACAATTTACACAAGGTAAGCAAGATACATTTACTTTATCGTCTTTACTGTGTATTTTGGAGACTTTCCTTTTAAAAAAAGAAAACAAATTTGGTGATAAATTCAGTCAAGAGCGACCGTTGCATTGGCAGCCTGTTTGCCTGCAACTAAATCTAACCAATGTATATTAGTATGGCATTATCACCCTCTCCTCCTTATTGAATACAAACTTTTGCTTGCAGACTCCAGAGAAGCTAAGATGGGGTTTATGCGTGCCAAAAAACTGCAGCGAAGAGGACTTAATTAATGGAATGAGTTATATAGTTAGAGGTGAGATCACTAATAAGAAGATCAAATACTATACTCTGGTTCCTTGAGTCTTGGTGTTTCCCAAGATGAAGTGAAGGGAAACTTCAGGCCTTGAGGGAAAACGAAACTAACTAGTTTTCCGAAGGACCATACATAAAGTGCTCAGTTTGAACATTATATATTTGGAATTTAAACAATCATATAGCAAAAAACACAAACAAACAACGGCAACAAAGACTATAACTTTTGTGTTTCGAGGTGCCGGGAACCGTTAAATGACAAAACTTTTAACTACCAGGGCTGGGTTGTTCAAAAGGTAGGTTAAATTTGACCCATGGTTAAGAAAAAAATTGAAGCACCAATTGCTTCTCTAATGAAAAAATTACGATTCCGGCAAAATACTGTTCAGAACTTAGTAATCCCCAATCTACAGATCAAATCCACCTCTTTAAGGGTGGTAACAAAACCATAGGTTAAATATTTAACTCTAGACTGAGTGTTAATCCGCTTTTGAACAACTGGGTTCAAGTTTGAATTTCAGAGTTACGATGTCTCTAGTTGTGATAATGGTTTCCCAAATTGCTATTCCTAACATCCTTGGATAACAACATGTAAACTAACTTAAATTAAAGCACATAGCTGATTTATTTAATTTAATATAAAAACCAACGATAAAAAATTACTACTACGTTTCGTCATCATCGCAAAACCTAATATCGTCAACGAACAATGCGTGGTATACAAGTATGAATGTCCACTGTGTGAAACAGGGTATGTGGGGTACACCACCCGACATCTGTTCCAGCGCATTGACGAACATCAACTACCGAACTCAGCTATTAGCAGACATCTTCAGTCTACTCACAACACTAACAGCAAAGATATTCAAAGGAACTTTTCCATTCTTAAAAAATGCGGTGGAAAACTGGACTGTCTTATCCATGCGATGTTATACATTAAACAGCTTTTAAAGCCCTCTCTCAACAAACAATCTAACTCTGTAAAAGCTAAAGTATTTATTTAACGTTTTTTTTTTTATCTCAGAATTATGACTTAATTTTATACGGCTCTATCTATACTCACACTCCAGTGCGTTTTTTGTCTTAGCTATTGTATTTTTACAGTTCATTACTCCATTGTATTTAGCTTGCATGGTTGCATATTTGCATATGTTTATATCCTAGTTACATATTTTTCCGCCAGTTTGCCTGACGATGTCGTCACGATGATGACGAAACGTAGTAGTAGTTTTTTATCGTTGGTTTTATATTAAATTGAAAGTGTTTTCTAGTAAATAAAAATATATATCTATACTCAAAAAAGATATATCTATAATCACGTTTTAAAGCGGTTTGATTAACCTGCTGTGGGTTTATATCTCAGTTGATATAAAAATTGCCGCATTAATATGCAGGGGGCATGGGTCTATTCAAGACCCAATTACCATAACGTCGAGCATAGTAGTGATTTTCTCTCAAGGAAGAAGCGAGCAACATAGCCAAACCAGATGTGCAAAACTTTAGATTAGAAGTGTTCACATACTTTTGGTCCTCTTGCTGTTGTGCTGCACTTCGAGCTGTCTTAAGAATCTCCTCACGGCTCTCCTGTTGAGAAAACCCAAAACCCAAATGAACAGGATGGAAATGCCCTTCTGGATCTAAAAAACACTAATAGCCTTCCACTAAACGTACCTTATCAATCAATTACCAAAATCACTAGAAAATGAAAAAAGTTTAAGCGTGTAACCTGTACCTCAATATTTTCATTTTGAGACACTCTCTCTCTCGCAGTCTCTATAAGTTGTTATAAAAAACTGACTGAAAACACATTTGTTTTGTTTCTAATAAATAAAGCCACTGCTTCTGTTTGATTTCTAATAATTTGCTCTTTATTAACCAAAAATTAAGGTTCGTATTCAGTTTTTCAGTATCTAATGATCGTCTGGTTTGAGATGATTATGTTACCCAGATTGAGAGGAAAATGGAAGCTTCTGTTTTGTCACGGAGAGAAACCAGTTTTGAAAACGGGCTTTCCTTTAAAGCCTCTTTGCCATACACTGAGTCAGAACCGTTGTCTCTCCGCTGAGCTGCACGGGTTTTTTTGCTTTTTCTGCTGGTCATTCTTTTCTTTTTTTCTTCAGATCTCATAGCGATGCGACAATGAATGCAGTGTAGCATAGATCACCAAATATACTCTAAACAAAAAGACTCACTGCATATTACTGAAGTTACAAGTACAACTTTAAGCTACAGTAAGTATGTTAATACAAGAATATCATAGCCTACCTTGTTTTTCATGAAGTTCTTGGCCATAACGTCAAACTTCTCCAACCTACCAGCCTGGAAACAAGTTGATATAACATTCAATACCAAAGACAGCTTACTTAAGATCATTGAAAAAACTTTAAAAAAACATGCAACTTTTCCCAGAAATAATTTAGTTTTCAGTAGTTCTTTTTTACGCATTTCAGTTTGTTATTGTAGATAGATGCATTTAGCAAGTGTTCAAAAACTGCCTCCAAGCCTTCTTGGTAAGGTGCCAGTCTATGATATGCAAGGAAGACTCACTATTAATTCCTGGCTTGACCTTTATTCTTGGTTTTAAAAATAATTGAGAAATGCTATCTTTGCAACAATTCTGCAAATTTTTAGATCTTTGTGTCTTCTTAGAAAAGGATAACTTGTAGGCACAATGTCTCAACCAACTATTGGAGGGTTTTAATCAACCAACAAAATTTACCACAAAAACTAGGCTTATAATTCAAATGTTCTGTAGTCTGCATGTTCCACTTAAGTCTAGTTACATCTTTGCATAGAGCTTCTCAAACTCATTCAAGTTAAACAAAAGAAATCATAACCTTGACCATAGTTTGGAAATATGATCTTAATTAGCATATTTTTTAACGATATTATTTCTTCGTTTACTCCTTAGTTTTAGTTTCGATTGAGAAGATATATCAAACACTCAAGACAGTGTTTCATCATATTTCCAAACACCTCGAATTTCGTTAAAAATACTCCACTGCGCGTCGTATTCTTAACTCTCTTCTCAATGTTTGGAAATGGGATGAAACACTGTCTCTCGTGTTTGATATATTACTTAAAGCAACTACTGTATCTATCTTTCCAATAATTGATATAACATATTCAGTACTCAACAGAATGGGATGCAAGAATTTTTACTTACTGTATTTGAAAGTCCTCCCCCAGACACACGCTGGGTTTTACACCTGGTGTTAAGAAAGTCAATAAAGTCCTGTTCTTCTCTTCCACCTGAATACTAGAAGTAATGTTTTCATGGTGTTTTAGTTTCACCTGTAAACTGTAACTACTAACAAGCAGAAAATAACAATGAATATATACAGCTATTAGTATATCCCAGCTTGGATACACTCATGATTTGATTGGTTTAGAAAGAGTAAATGTGAGATTATATTTACCTCCGATACATTAGATAATGGCACCGAAACAAATTAGTGGATAGAAGTATTGGTTCAGCGTACGTTTGGGATTTCAACCTCGAGACTGTATTTGAATAATTTGTCATAAAAACATTAAATTTTTAAAAGAATTTAAAGACATTCTCTGTTTTACACCATTTACAGAATTTTGTAGTTGACAAGCTTTCAAAAACAACAGGTTGTTGTAAATTGAGCTGCTTATGAGTGAGTTTCATCACGCTCTGTGCTGTTCAAATATTAAAAGAACTTTTTTCTTACAAATCTTTCTTTTGTCTTGAAAGGAAATTTCTGTAGTTCAGTTGCCTCACTCGTATAATTTTTTATATTAAAACATAATGAATATCTAACTCCTCACGCCGTTGGCACTCTTTAGATATTCTACCACAATCCACTTCAATTAAAATAGAACAAGTGTTAAGTATTCACTCTGAAGCCATACCAATTTAAGTTAGCCAGTTTGATATCCACCACAAACGAATATTTCCTCTTATTGTAATTGGCGGATTATATTTAAGATAATTCACAAACTTTGGCAAAGTTTTCACCAAGTTATGAAGGCAAGGAGAACATGTTTTATCAATTTTATAAAACTATTATTTTCTTCCTGAAAAAAGAGAAAGACGATATACGAAGCACAAATGTATAGCTCAATTTCTTTCATGAAACTGTAAATTCTCACAACTTGGAGAAAGTTAACCGTATTGCTCACGTAATTTTCGTACTTCATAGCGCTATGAAAACACACTTGTAGGCCAATCAAAACGCACGTACTATCCAAATTATTTTATAATAATTATTAATAATTTATTGTGAGTTGATCAGGAGATACCAAGAAGATGAGACAAAATACTAAAATGGCTGGTACCCATATTTATTACTGTTCCATATCGCAAATTTAGAGAAATGTGAAACGCATGTATTTACTTTTTGTTAACACAAGTGCAACATTGACAGGAGTACAAGTTCAGTCGTCTTAATCAATTTCTTTGGACCCCTTCCGAAGATTTTCGTTATGCGTGGACCGATCGACTTGAGATTTGGCATGAATGTTAATTGGACTTCGAACTTTCATTTAAT